>JAQBSW010002663.1:0-98430 GCA_029291075.1 Eudiplozoon nipponicum
AGTATACTTCGTTCAGTTACGTATTGCTCGGTATTGACTATTCAGGCGATATTTTACTATTCGTTAATCGATATTCTGCTCAGATCACTTTTAATAGATTATTAATCGTTTCGATATCATATTTACACCCTCTAAACATAGTATACTAATACAGGATCACCCACCACACCTCAACTATGCGATTGGAAAACGAAGATTTAGACATGGTTGACTGATTTATATGCCTTGCAGATCTATCAATAAATAAGGCATTATAATTGATGAGATGAGTAGGAGGATCGCGAAATCTAGAATAACATTCTACAATGTTCGCTATTTATGGAGAAATGCGAGTATTTCACTCTAACTTAAAGGTCGTTTTTAAAATTCAGTTTTACGTGGAATTTTATTATACGCTAGTAAAACTTGGCCACTTAAAGTTGATGATTTTAGTCGCTTATAGACATGCGACCATCGTCGTTTGAGATGTATAGTACTTATAGGTTTCCAGCGATGAATTCGCCAAGCTAACATCCGTTAATTGCGTTGTTTCGGTATCTTTAATTCGATTGCTAAATAAAGCATTAATCTCTCAGCCAGCACTAGATTGGTGTGAGAAACTAAGTAGACAGAATTTGACATGACATAATTAGCTAAAGTCAACCACATTCAAATTAGGTAGTACAGGACCTGTGTGTGCGCTAGAATGGAGTCCGCGAGCCCATGGTAGTTCTTAGTTGGAGACCCTACACGATATGGCAAGGAATCGAGTTCGGTGGCGTTCTTGCTGAAGATTTCTAGTAGAATAATCCTCGTAGCATTCTTTTTTAGTTGGGCAGAGTGAGCTGTGAAGTTTGGTCGTATTTGTGACGCTATACAACGAAAACGGTAAGGAAGATATTTTAACGATGTCGCCTTGCCTTAAAGCAGACTTTGCTATAATACCGTTTTGTGGAGTTCTAGGTTATCTCATTTTTGCGTGTTATCTAGGTGTATATACTCATTAACTGAATCCTCCTCATGAAATGTTAATTTATTTGTGAAAATTATCATTTTTGCATTTTTATTACTTAAAAATTCATTTCTTGCCTACCTTTAATTTTAATATATGTATGTATGTATGTATGTATGTATGTATGTATGTATGTATGTATGTATGTATGTATGTATGTATGTATGTATGTATGTATGTATGTATGTATGTATGTATGTATGTATGTATGTATGTATGTATGTATGTATGTATGTATGTATGTATGTATGTATGTATGTATGTATGTATGTATGTATGTATGTATGTATGTATGTATGTATGTATAGTATGTATGTATGTATGTATGCATGTATGTATGTATGTATGTATGTATGTATGTATGTATGTATATGTATGTATATGTATGTATTTGTATGTATGCATGCATGCACGTATGTATGTATGTATGAAAATATGCATATATGCATGTATGCGTGGGTGCATGTGTGTATGCACGTATGCTTGTATATGTATTTGTTTCTATGTATTTATGTACATATGTTTGCATGTTCATATGTATTTATTTATTCGTGCATGTGCGTATGCATTTATATCTGTTTGAATATATGTCAGTATGCGTGTGTGTTTGTATGTAGGTATGTATGTATGTATATCTGTATGAATATATGCCTGTATGCGTGTGTGTTTGTATGTAAGTATGTATGCATGAGTTTTGCATGTATGTATGTATGTGCATGTTGGTATTCATGTATATATGTATACACGTATGTATGCATTTGTGGATGTTTGTATCCATGTATGCATGCTTGTATTTGTGCATTTATGTATGCGTATATACATGTTTGTATGTGTAGATGTATGTATGAATGCATTTATCTATATATGTTTGCAAGTGTGTGTTTGTATGTATGTATTTATGGATTTATATATGTATGCTTGTATTTATGTAATGTCGAATTCTGTCTTGTATGGACTTATATTCTTTGTTGTCTCTCTTCACACATTTTATTTTTGAGATTTATGAGCTGATATAAGGTAAGAAATTGAAGTTGTATTTTTACAGATTTCTTTAAGAAGATCAGATAAATAACTTTAGCATTATTATCTTAGATTAAAATACCTACCGCGCATCACGCAGTCGAGATTACACATACAAAGGGGTAAATAATAAAAAGTTAATACGACCTCAACATTATAGCCTGTGTCATTTTCACCGTATGACGTCGTAATATGACCGCATATCAGTGAAATTTGCCAACAGAAGAGAATACCATTAAAAATAGAAAATCTGCTTGGTCAGCATGGATTGTGATGAGTTGTGATGGATCAATTGCTTGATTTTTGGTTCACAATTCAAAATTGACACTAAAGGTTGATATAACGGAGAAAACCAAGAGAGTCGTTTCGATGGAGCTATCTTATTTGCCACATGATGGACAGATAGCATATGCTGAACACGAAAAATTGGGGCCAGTTTGAGCACAAACACGGTATTCAGTTGTGAACTGTTGTTTCCATGACAAACACACCAACACATGAATTGGAAAAACGGATGTCAAACCTATTGAAGCTCTTTCACGTTTATGCAAATGGAAATGTCATCATCTAAAAACGATATTTACTAGTTTTATAATTCGAATGAATGGATGGATCAGGCAGCACTTTTATTACTAGTTGCCTTTTCGCGTGAAAGTAAACGATAATTTGAAATTATTTTATGATAGTTATTCTTTTTTTAAACAGAATTAAATGTTCTTTCTTTAGACTTTAAAGCAATCTGCTACAGAAGATTGACGTGAATAGTGACATTTTAAAAGATGAATTTCGTTGCGCAGTGCTGTCCTTCTTGTTGTGGATTTGACCGCATTTTTCTTGTGCGGGACAATTGATAGCACTCATAGGTCGGTAGAATCTTGAATTTTCATCATTTTCAGGTGATGTAATTTTTGGCCTCAATTGACGAGTTCTCACTTGTCCCTTCTTTTGTAAACCTTCAATTAGTTGATAGTCTGAAAATGACGTTGGAACAAGATTTTCCATTTTTCATGTTTAATATTAGTTTTGTCGAAAATATACTTCTCTGATGAAAATTCCGTATGCTGTACAAAGACTTGCATCTTCAATTTATAGCATTTTTTACTTCAACAAAGCCGGTCACATTTCATTAGACGATACTTTGCTACTCTTTTTTCTGGTCTGGTTCACCTGTTTATAGCTTCAAATGAATGATTAATTGATTAATTGATCAATGTTTTTTTCAATTAGTGATCTCTCGCGGATAAGTATACCTTTACACAGTCAATTGGCACTGCGTTTGCCGGCTCCACGTGCTTCTCTCAGTGTGCTACGAGCACACCAGGCTGCTTCGCCATTCTCTCTGTCGCCATTGGCACCAGGTGCATCGGCGTCCGCTACTACAGCATCTAACGCTAGTGACTTAACCAGTTCACGGATTGTGGCTGGTGATAGAAGTAGCAGTGGTATTGTGTGTCTTTTGAAGATTGACGACCGAGTGGAGGTTCTAGGTTCTCAAACACGACCAAAAAAGATGACGTGGTACGGCAGTGATGGTCGTCGCTATTTTATTGTCGCCAAGCCAAATGTGAGTTGCGGTGATGGTATCTTGCATACATTTTGTTTCAAGTTAATATGACTTATTCACTTTTTGTTATTGCGAAAATATTGTCATTCCCACTTGGCTTCACATTTATGATTTTCTTCATTCTGACGTCTGGCATATTTAAAAAAATGATCATATAATTCACGTATGATTATGAAATCTGTTAAATTGGTCTAGTTAAATACGGATCTATTTATAATTATGAATCCCTTAGCCATACACATTTGCAGCCTGACGAGCGGCGGGCACTAGCTGTTCATCTCAGGAATGGTAGCATGAACGTAGCCGGGTCTAATGGCACACAGCCATCATCCCGTATCATGTAAAGCCTCTAGATTGGTTTTGCTACACAGTAACAATTAGCGTTAAATGGGTAGTGGCAGAATGGGAGCAAGCGTTTCAGACTCGACGGGAAAGTTTCGGCTGCTTATCAAAACTGTGGCCACTGGCATCTGCGCAAATATTGCTCATCGTCCTTAGTTAGATGACTATCTAAGAAAAGGGAATTTCTGAATACCATCATTCCTCATTAGGAATGGGCGACCTAGTGTTCTTTTACAGTTCACATATAATCAAGAAAAATACGATCTATAGTGAATCTATTCTGCATCGGTCGCCGCACAGGACAAAAATGGTCGTCTTATCTGCTGAGTTGCGCAGGATGGATGAGCGAAATCAGGCAACTGCATACACCATCTCCGATTCTGCATCTTTTCGTACTGTTTTTCTTCTCAATTTAACGATAATGCTTTTCTAGAAGCTATGAATATGATGGATATTAATAATAGCACTGAGCTCAATATCGAGTCATCAAGTGTGGACAATGGTTTAAGTAAACTACTTTTCGTTAAAACTTGGTTAGGTTTCAACGTCAGCGCATTTAATGTGTGAACAATGAAACAAGTTTGACAACAAGTGGCTCTTGCACGTACGTTGGATAAATTAGAAATCCGTGTGTGTTGTGTATCTGAAACCATAAATCGAGCATTACAGAACTATGTGCACCATCCTTATCTGGTTTCACGGAGTTTTCTCAAGCCGGTAAATGGAACTTTTGTATTATTCTTAACTTACACGCTGCAACTTGTTTAACTGAATGGATCCCTGTAAACAACCGACTTTGTGTGGCACTCTTAAAAACGTCTACTAGAACTAATGCCAGAACCCTTAATGAACATTGCGCTTTCATTGTTTCTGTGTATGCTTCCACTGATTGTAGCAAAGACGAGAGCAAGGCTGATTTTTATTCCGACCCAAGCTCTTTACTAAATAGAACAAGAAATTCAGATATAAGTATGTATTAGGTGTTGCGAACTTAGTAACAAATTAGTTCAGTTTTGATCAGAAGAATAAACCAAAGGCAGCATGAACGGAAAGTGTAATCTCATGCACATTCGTTTCGTGCTTACTGGCGACTCATTAGTAGGAGCCGGTATTACGCCCTTTAACCACTATATATTTTGGTGAAGTATGTGGGGTAATAGGACGGTACAATCTCCTAGACGAATGTGTAAACCTGCAATAGTGAAGCTAACTTCATATGGTCTACGACAATGCGACTTCAACGCTAACTCACACTATATAATATATATATCGAGTCTGTAAAGGATACTAACACCATGGCTATTGTGTTAGTAAGCGATACAAACATTATCGTACCGAAAATGTACATGGTACTAAAACTATGGTTTCCGAGTCGGTACATGGTACCAACATGATGGATATCAATTTATGCTATAGTTCACCGAAATTGAGAATTACAACAATTTCTGACTACCTGTTACTCCAGTAAATCCATAAACTCTGGCCTTGATCGATATCAGTTATCATATTTCGCGATAAGCATGAGTCGCCAGTAAGCACGAAACGAATGTGCATGAGATTATACTTTCCGTTCATGCTGCCTTTGGTTTATCCTTCTGGTCACAACTGAACTAATTTGTTAGTAGGTTCGCAACACCTAATACATACTTGCATATATATTAGTTCTCCGCAACAAACAGTATTTAACTGTTATATATTGAATTGAATGATGTCATGCTTACCGCGAAATGTGATAACTGATATCGATCAAGGCCAGGGTGTATGGATTTACTGGAGTAACAGGTGTTCAGAAATTGTTGTAATTCTCAATTTCGGTGAACTATAGCATAAATTGATATCCATCATGTTGGTACCATGTTCCGACTCGGAAACCATAGTGTTAGTACCATGTACCTTTTCGGTACAATAATGTTGGTATCGGTTACTAACACAATAGCCATAGTGTTAGTATCCTTTACAGACTCGGTATATATATTATATAGTGTGAGTTAGCGTTGAAGTCGCATTGTCGTAGACTTTATATGATGTTAGCTTCACTATTGCAGGTTTACACATTCGTCTAGGAGATTGTACCGTCCTATTATCCCACATTCTTCACCAAATATATAGTGGTTAAAGGGCGTAATACCGGCTCCTACTGATGAGTCGCCAGTAAGCACGAAACGAATGTGCATGAGATTATACTTTCCGTTCATGCTGCCTTTGGTTTATCCTTCTGGTCACAACTGAACTAATTTGTTACTAGGTTCGCAACACCTAATACATACTTGCATATATATTAGTTCTCCGCAACAAACAGTATTTAACTGTTATATATTTAAGTTTAGATATAGTTTTGGTTATTAGTGACATGAATATTCAAGTTTGGCATTAAAGTAACGCCGAACTTCATTTAGGTGGAAGATGTGCTATCAGCTCGACACGTAACAATAATAGTGAATGACTTTTGGATAGCTGCGCAGAGTATATATTATACTTGCGTAGAACAAAATTCATACGACATGTAAGGCGTTGTGCCACATGACGTCCTTCGTTCTGCGTACAACTGTTGATTCAAATAGAACATGTACCATTTAATTATAGGTGGCGTGGTTGTATCCAGGATTGTCGTTCATTTTGGAAAACTTTTGTCGACTCTGACCATGTACTCATCCGTTGTAGAATTGCACTCAAGTTTTCCGTAAATATTGGTAAGTATAAACCTCAAATAGGTGTAAGAAAACTCCAACAACCGTCTTTTCGATAAAATATAAATATATTCTTAGGTCAAATTTAACTGGTCTTGATGGTGAAAATTCGTATTTACTATGGACAAAGCAATTACTACTGTGTGAGGTATTGTAAGCTCTGGTAAAAACAATCGTTGGGTCACAGTAAAATCTGGGGAGGTTCGAAATTAGGCGCCAAATTCCAGCTAGCTTGGCTTATATTAATAATACCTGTAGAGTAGATAAATGCTAACTTAAGAAAAGTATAAAAGTCGATCTTGAATCCTTTTTGACCACCAATGATGAAGAGACGGAAGAAGTGTAAGCATCAGGTAGTAGCCGCTGGTTGTTCCAATGTATCCGCACGACAGGTCAGAGAAAATTAAAAGTTAGCGAAACTAAATGCTAGCAATATCCATCCAATAGCTGATAAAATAAGTTATCTTGATAGGTTGGCTATGCATTTCAAAATAAATTTTCTCGGGCGCCCGCGTCAGTCACAATTACCAAAATTATGCCTGCACGAACAGTGTGGAACGTTAATCTCGAGCAATCATCAGAGTCAGAAATACGGAATGCAATCCTATCTCTTAAACATTTCAATTCTGTTGGCCCCGGTGATTTGCTTCCAAGCTTATTTAAGGAATGTTGACTACATAATTTTGGGGCGCACTATATTGAATGTGGAGACCATGCCGCTTGCTTGAGTCAATCAACCATCATTCCTATCTTAAAAGAGGCAATCGTTATCCGTATGTTGACCATTATGGCATAAACTTGTCTTCAGTCGTCGCGTCAGTCATATACTAAAGAAGAACACCGAGATTTCGGTCAGGACGATGTAATATATGTATTATTTTTACCCTGTGGCAAGTCCCACAATAGCCGTTTTTCTGTACTTTAATAATGCATTTGATGCAGTGGACCGCAATTTTCTATTTGATATTCCGTCGAAAAGTTTTATGCCTAATAAATTTGTAAATATTATACACGCTTTCTACATAAACACTTCTGGTCTCGTTAAAGTCTACAATGAATTAACACAAAAATTTGCACCTAAAAATGGTATCCTTTAAGGCTGTCCATTTCCATATCTTTTAATTTTGTAATAGATGGTGTTATGAACGGGATTATCTACAATCTCAGCATTAATTTTTAGCCATTTAGCACGTGGACTCCGTTTATTTTCAAAATTATAATGGATATATGATCCTTTATCAAATTCGCTGAGAAAATGTTCTAATAGATTACCAAGCTGTATTATTTTCTGGTAAAACAGATCCAATAGTATTTTTTAGTCGAACATAACTGATATTAATAAATAAACCGTAAGGTTGTATTTGTTTAAAATATTATCTATGATTTATTTATTGGAATTTAAAGCGTATGATTTGTCCTAATGATAATGTTTGCATAAGCATTTTAAATGTGTCAATATTCTATTATGGGTTTGGTTTATGTAGCTGATGGCCTTCATTGAATTAATATCAAATGCGCATAATTATGAATACCGAGCTGTAAAAAAGTAGCTCAAATTTAACTGTTTTCTCACAAAATGTACCAAAGAAATTGTTTGCAATTTTATTACATTATAGACGATCCTAACTTATTTGAGCTATATGTGTTGTATGAGACCTTTTGGTGCTATCATCTTATACTCTTGAATAGAATAGGCTTCACATTGCTTACTTTGTTCATTTGACGATTTTTGTTATTGTTATTATTTACTTATGAGTGATTTCCTATTTTGTGGTCGTGCTTTCCTGATTCTTCAGGATGATTTGCGCAAGGATTGTCGTTTGATGGAATTAAATGGAATAATCAACCGGTTCCTGGCTCGCCATTCAGAGACGCGTCAGCGTGCTCTACAGATTCGTACCTATGCCGTAATACCTTTAAGCGAACGTGGTGGTCTGTTAGAATGGGTCAGCAATACATCTCCATTTCGTGCCATTCTAACTAGTCTTTATACAGAAGCTGGACATCCGATCAATTGGAGTGCTATGAACAAAGTTGCTCCACAAAAAGAAGACCCATTAGAGTAAGACCATCATTAAGATTTTAATCTGAAATGCTTTCTAATGTTATTTACTAAATATATGAGTTATTTTTAAAATACCAAATAATCAATTTTGATTATATGAATCTAAAAATAAATTTAAAATGACACAGTAGCGCTTTCGCTCCATCTTATCAACTGATTTACTGGAGGTATAAACCAAAATGTATAACTACTATTACTGAGAAAAAACAGTTTACACAAAAAGTACTCTCTCTCTCTCTCTCTCTCCCTCTCTCTCTATATATATCAGTCCAAAATGTTCACAAATGGACGAAGCGTAACTAACCTCCGTTTTGCATGGGCTTGGAAAGCACCACGGCAATAACAGTGCACGGTACAGATTGTTGCTGGCTGCACAGTTATACACAACGTTGATTTATTGAAATCGTTTACTAGTAGGGAAGCATAAAAACACAAGGCTTTAATTGAAATTGAAATGCGCTTTCTAGCATGTCGCCGTTTTCACAGGACAAAACTTGTTTTTGTAGATGTACGTGCAAAAACAAATGTTATTTTGCACCATCCAATTTGTTATGTGCTCCAAAAAGCATGAATTCACTCTTCTGCTTCATCTGATTAAGCATATTTGTTCATATGAACAATTCCAATCGTAGGCAACGGCAGATGCAGGCTGCAAGGGAATTTTGTCTTACACTAGGTTGAGGTATTTTGGTGGTGAGTGGTTATCATAACTAAGTCATGTGAAAAATATGTGAGTACCAAAACGGAACGCAGTCTATCTCTTATATGCTTTATTCAGTCTTCACATTTATCTTTCAAGTGTATATGCATCAGTCTACTTTCACAGCTAGTTTTACTATTTCATGGAGTCTATTCTTATCTATAAAGTGTGGGAGATATCCCTTAATGATAAGAGTACTGCGCCAACCATCTAACTCAGTCTGAAAACAGTTACGGCGAGCAAACACGCAATGTCATATTCCAAATTGTCTTGACTAAGCCTCTTCCATTTCAGTGAGTAGTAGCTGTTTAAATGTAAATATTTCGCTATGTTTTCTTATTTAAAACCGATCTGCACAATGTGCCAACTATTCTACGTTCGAGCAACTCAGCATTCAAATGTCTCCTGGTTATTGTTGGTACAAAGCATTGCTATCAAATGACAGATGCCGTGAAGAATAATGGTTGGCCTAATCCTCTTGTGGTAACAGCTAACTACTTTACTTATTTCGGTTGCTCGGCGAACACAATGTAAAACTTACCTTCTCAAACGATGTCCCACCTAGCACAATCGACGTTGCATAACAAGGTTTTTGGTGATGGAACGTCAAAATACGGTTTTATAGACTGGTTAGCTTGTAAAATTTGCTATTGATTAATGACTTCTGACGCTAAGCTGTCAATGACGTCAAACTAATCCAGCAACTAAATCGATTAGCAAATATTTCCAGGCGCTAGTAGCTATAGTGTATCATCTATCAAGTCTACGGAGCATAAAGCCGGATCAACAGTACGCTTGCTTTGAAGACATTGGTCTTTGTGTTCATTGGGATAGACAGGTGATTCAACAGTGGTATAGGAAACTGTCAGAGAGTAGAAGCTACAGAGCTATTATTTCTGGAAAAATAGGCAAAAGTTGATCCGTCTTGCATTACAGGTAAATCCTAGGCAAACGGTATTCTTGATGTCTGACATTAGGGCGCTATTTAGTACCATCTTCGTTTCGGGCTCAAAATTGATCATAACGACCGTTTCTTGGGCTTGATGCTTCAGACCGTAACAAGTAGACTCTCGGTAGCATCGCCAGCATGTTAAAGGTAATCGCGAAAATCGAAAAAAAACTAACCTAAGCCCAATTTGGATAGATTTTGACCTAGACAGGGATGTGTGGACAGAATCTCCACACGGAGGAGTGCTGCAGTCAACACTGCAATCGACAGGCTAGTTAAGCAGAGAAGAAGCAATCAAATATTCTTTTCAAACGACAGAGTCAATCACGAAGTCAGTAATCTAAGAAAGCTACAATAGTGGGTTGCTAATAATAGTGGCGCAACTTGGGAGTGCGGTGGAATGCATGGATTTGTTGCGCACATTCCTGTCCAGGTCAAAACCTATCCAGATTTAGCTTAGCTGGTTTTATTTGACTTTCGCGAATCATTCTGGTGATATTATTAGTGATCACCTTTGATGCGGCGAAGAACAAACTGATACCACAGTAGTTGTTAAGAGTGCTGATATTAATTTTCTGTAGATGGACACTATAACGGCACTCTTAAATTAGCTTGAGATGGATTCCTCCCATCAGATTGCATTATTGGGCATTTGTAGATCATTCTGAACCTTTGTTCCACGGATCTAAAAAAATTTAGATGGAAGGCCTTTGACTGTGACGACTACTGTTCCACAAAATTAGGAGCATCAATGTCCAACTATTAAAAATTTCGGTGTCTTACTTCATTTCCGCCCATGCTATTTTCCATACGTGGCATAATTAGGAGTTTATGGAAATGGTTGACTAGTTGTGCTTCCGAAACAAATGGCGCTCCTACACCCTGGGCGGAATGACTACTACTAATACATCCGATTTGAGCGAAGAATTAAAATATATTGTTACGCTTCGACGCCATTTCCAACTCATAAACGAAACTAAGCCAATGCTGTTCTTCATTTAACGCGTTGATTGGTAAATCCTTGCATAGCTGACGAACCAGGCCGCGATGTCATCAGAGTTTTGCAGCAGTCGTCATGTTCTGTAGAGCTTTGGCGTTAATAGCGTTGGAAAATCAGTTGGCACAATTTATCATAGGAAGAAAATTCGAGGCTTGCTAATTCTTTACTTTTATAGCGCCACAGATACTATTTAGTAGGCTAATGGCTGTAATTTCTGGTAGCCCAGCACAAGTAATGGCATAAATAAAATTAATTTGCATAAATGTATTAGTTTTCAGTACACGGACGCAATAGGGGCTACGGCATTGATCGAAATTTTAATATCGTTCTAGAGGCCAGAAGGCAGTGGTCAGACTCATTCATTGAGCTTATGAAACTATCGCGTCCTGGACAGAAGTCAGCCAGCGTCTGATTCCAATAATGTGATCTATTTGATATTGATGACACATCACCGTTCCATCAGCATTGACCATATCACTGCGCTTTGTAGCAAAGTGCCACTTTTAGTGACAGAAGCTTGAATTCTCAACAAACAGGTTAAGTCGAAGGCAATATTGGAGAGCCTAATGCCGTGTACATCTATTTTTGTCAGGGTATATATCTTCCTGTGGCTACATTTCCTGCAGTCTAGTCGTAATTTGACGGTTAAATCACCGGCAATCACTAAGATGTCGGAACTCCGCTCTATGTCTCGGGAAAAATCGGACAGATTTTCAAAAAAATAATTATCTTTTATTTTCAGTATAGTTAAACTCTCAGAATCAGCCTGCTTCCGCGGAACCTAGCATAAACCTTACTTTACTTTACTTTACTGCGGCTGACTCCTTTTGGAGGATAAGCCGGCTCCATAGAAATCCCGGATTATACCTCTCCATGCCGGGCGGTTGGCAGCCATTTCGGAACATCGAACATTCCAACACCCGAAATAAATAGGTGTTTTCGCGCTGATACAGAGCGCGTCGCTTGCCGGGGACAGTACCCCGTACTTCCGAATGGCGAATGAGCTCTCAACAGCCACCGGCAACCATGCAACTTACTGCTGCCTTACAGACTGCGCTTGGATGTGCAAAGGCTAGAGGTACGTCCTCGATCAAAAAGCCGAGTGGTGAGGGGACACCACTTGTACCAAATTCCCAAGAAACTCCAAAAACTAGCATGAACCAAATGAGAGTATATAACTGTCCAGGCAAAATGAACTGTCTCTGTTGAAATGGATAAAAGAAAGTCGACCGCATACCTGTCTGAATCACTGTCGCATTTGGACAGCAGAAATATCGCCCTATCCCGTTAGCTAGGCCCGAATAAAAAACTTCGTGGGATACTCAAAGTAATTCTAATCTTCTGGAGATAAGTAGCATAACCATTGCGCTTGGATAGATAAGCAGAAATAAAAGATTGTCTAACTCACGGTTCAAGAGTACACGTGCCAAGAGTGTGAGAGTGGAGAGAGTGTGAAATAAGGGAATAACCCATCCATTTTTGTGCATCACCTCCAGTTCAAGCTCAATGCCTGAATATTGTTCTTCTGCTTGCATAAATCCGGCTGCAATTTGTTTATCCGTAAGGCTTCGTATGTGGCTAACTCTATTTTGAATACATGTCTGCAATTGTGAAACACTGTTGATACCTCACACGTATGTTGACCAGACGTAGCATTTAAAATAATTACTAAATGCAATAAATAAAGGAAGTTGGCTACATACGAAGCCTTATAGATAAACAAATTGCAGCCAAATTTATGCAAGCAGAAAAAGCATGTTCAGGCATTGAGCTTGAACTGGAGATGACGCACAAAAATGGACTGATTGTTCCCTCAGTTCACACTCTCCATGCTTACATTTTTCTATCTTGTTTTGCCTCTCAATTTTTATATAAAGAGATGTTCAGTTGTAGATACTTGAGAAGAAAGTGAGAAAGAAACGGTTCTTGTGTCTTATAAAATTTCTTTTTATTTTTGTACAAGGAAAGGGTACTATGGATTTTATTATGGTTCGCATTCCAAAAAATATTTTTTTTGGCCGACAAGATGTAGCTTAATTACCTGATCCTTATTATGTTGAACAGGGCCGTTCTATTTTAAAAATTGCCATTTTCGACACATTTTAGTGTCTTACTCAACAGTCCACTCATCATCCAAAATATAGAAATTTAATAAAATAAGTGCAAGAATTTAGTTTAAACGACTTTATTGTTATTTAAAAATTACCGTCGTTTCATTAGGTGAGCGTAAGTCATGTATAGTTGTGGACGTGTGTGTCTTTAACTGTGAGGAATACAGCTAAATACGATTAAATGCACATGCACATCCATCAAAATGAAACTACAATGATTTCATTTGAATTCACTTTTCACGCGTTTTGTTCATTTTTAAAATTCTTTCCCTATGAAATAACGTAGCCAAGGTTGACATTATTTTCTCTCTTCTGGCCTTAATTTAACGCATGGTTTCAATTACATTCGTCTTCATAAACTCCTGATGTGTCAAAATGTTCAATTTTTTTTTGCTAGGAAGTTTAATGCTCAGGGTAAGGAATTGTCTTACATGGAGGAAAGACACATTTTGCTCATTATTTGCTGTAATTGTTTCGCACCGTATGTTCGTTTGTCTTCTTTGGCTAATCGAACTGGACAGCCTTACCTCAAACAGACGTGGGTGATTAAACTTTGTAATGAAACGAAATAGAATTATTTTTTAAAGTATCATATTTGTCAAATTCGTATCCTGTTTTTTATCAAGTATTATTTTTTTTTAATTTTAGTGTGAAGCGCCATAAGTTTCTTAAAGAATGGCTACCAATGTTCCCGATTGTTTTTCCAAGATGGTTTCTAAATACGTTTCCTAATCCTAGCGACTGGTAAGTTTTTCTTGAATGAAAAATTTATTTGTTTAAATAAATTTTTAGTCTTTTTGAATAATAGTATAGTTTTTTTTTCGTGAAAATACCAGCCAACCAAGAATTCTATAGGAGTCTTTGTATTATCAACAGTCATGGTGTGTGCATGTCAGCTGGCGTGTTTGTGTCTGACTAATATATATGCGTAATTTATTAAAAGTTCGGTCTGTAGGATAATAAATTGGAATCATATTTTAATGAAGGATATTAGTCTTTTTCTATTGGACTTGCGTCAAAGAGCTCTCGTTTCAAAGAATATCCATCTACTACAGTTAATTGCATCTCTAAGCCAACCAAATCATTATAAAGCTTCGTTTGTAACGATCATACATTTGTTGGTTTGTGGTTTTGTCATTACTGGGCAAATAAGGTATGGCCGGGATTTCCAATGTGTCTCGATCTAGTAAAACTCCAATTAGCGTTTAGTGTTTTCAAAACCTGCGTGACTATAACAAGAAAAACCCGATGTCGCTTTAACTAGTTTATCAGCTGACATTTGAAAAAGTACTTGTCAGTGATGTCTGAGAAACTCTATTTATGTCTTCCAGAGCATAATTAGTTTTAGTGTGGTACTATATATACTTTTTATTGCAATTATGACGATCAACGATTTGAATCTTTAAGATTTCATGGGTGATAACAAACGTTTTGATAGTTCAGGCGACAGTCAGCTTATTATTGGAAATATATACGTGCATGCATGCATAAACGGGAATCTAGGTCTTCCGCACAATGGGATCCAAAGGACCTATTCCAGTAAAACAGAATTAACCAGGCCTCTCCACTGAACCCTGTTTGCTGCCAGACTTCCACAAAAATGATTAAGTTGAACTATTTATTTAGCTGGGAGTTTGCTATACCGTGTAAATTAGCTTCCGCTCTTCGTAACTCTTTTTTTAATTTTTTATCTTACTAATATCTAGAAATAAACCTAATTTGAAGTGTCATTTTTATGAACAATTTGTCCCGCTATGGTGGAAGCGTTCTCCACTATGTCAGCTGGCGTAGTCTAAAATGTCCTTGAATTCGCTTCTATAGTAATCGACCCGTCCGGCCTAGAGGGCGCAGAGCAGCTATGGCATTTGTATAAACAAACGATATTGGATTGTTGGATTACAGGAAGAGCATCCTTTAAATTTATATTTATTGGGCCTTTTGTTGTATAGACAGACATCAGTTCTTTATTAAGCATCCGAGAAGTCACTATATTCTTTTTTTATTCTTCTAGTAGATATTACGGATGATGAGTCAATTGTTATAGTTACGATGACACTTGCCGTATTTTGTTTTAATATGGCCTAAGTACTTTTTTGTCGTTGTCTATACTTTACATTTGCTTTATGAAATATTTCTGGATGCCCGTTTTCTAATGCAGTTGTCTTGGGTATCGCCAGTTCGTCGCATTGAAGTCAATAGAACATCTTATTCATTAAGTAGGCTTAATTGCACATGAAAGGTATCGTTTGGTAAATTGGGACAACAATTTGTTATTGGATAAACTATCAAGTTCATGTTTGCTTTCGGAATATTTGCTTTTTATAAACTAGCATCTCGCTGTCTCGATGGTAATACGTCAAGAAAATACCGAGGGTTTTCGTGCTCACAAGTAGACTGAATATCCTGGTCCACGTTATTAAAATCTTGAAGTATATAATTTGTTTGTACAATTACATTGCTGATTATGATCGTGTAATCCGTATAATCGAGATTTACTGTGTACTATCATTTAATTAGTGGTTGTAATTTTGTAATTTCGAGGTAGAACGCTCTAATGGACTGCCCTTTCGTTTCCATCAATTTGCGTGAAATCTTGATTATTGGAGATGAATTGGATATCGTTAATGGACTTAGAAGAATTTTTAGATAACTTGTAGGTATGGGAAATGATGGCTGGTTACCTGCCATGAACACAAAGAGGATATCAGTGGTTTTCTCAACGGCAGTGCTAGTAACGAGATTTTTTACATGGAATAAAATCATTTTTTTTATTCTTTACATTTAAATACTGTATTTCTTTGCGAAGGTTTACACATTCGTCTATGAGATTGTACCGTCCTATTATCCCACATTCTTCGACCAAATATAAAGTGGTTAAAGGGCGTAATACCGGCTCCTACTGATGAGTCGCCAGTAAGCACGAAACGAATGTGCATATTCTTTACATTTTTTGATTTTACTTTATTAACGAAGCCAAAACTATCGCTAACACAATTGTTTGACATTTAAATTTGTACTGGTTCTAGAATTGTTTTTGGCTTTCCCGCCAATTAGTGCTGTGAAATGTTTATCAGTAACATGTTGGGTCTAAATGGCCGCCAGGTACTTTTTCCAACTACTTTGTGTACTTTCTTTAAATCAAGTGTGCGAGCTTGAAGTAAACACCAATCCCATTGTATTTAACCATTCATCGAACAACATAACAAAACTACCGCCAGTCGCAACGCACTGACGCGTTTCGACCTTCCATAATCATCATCAGAGTTCGACGGCGTACTGACTATCGAGGATCATACCGCATTGCATTTATATGGAAAGCAAAAATAGATTTGCTCATTTTGGCTCATTGGTTAGAGCACCAGATTCCGATGCAGACGTGCCCAGGTTCGAGCCCTGTCCGCGGTAAATTCTGGCAAGTACATGACCAGTTCTAAATAAGGACGAAACCGGTCAACTGAATGAATAGCCTTTTCTACACTACAATTCTTATTTTATACTGAAAAATGCACGTACTTAATGGGTCAGGTGTCTATATCAAGATCGCAACCTTGATTATAGTAACCAAGGTGATTGATTAACCTACTCTATCTATGCGCTAATTTGATTATGCATAAATTATTTGCGCATTCCTAAATCTTGTTTTGATACCATCACACATTATAATTATGTGTACTTTGACATAGGCGGTCTTTTGTACCTGTATGTTAAATGTGGTACTAAATGGTACCCATGTAATAATAGATCCGGCAAAATAATACTTCCTATACACTGAAAAATTCAACTGTGCGAATCGCTCATAAACTGAATGTCCTGCATTAAAGTCCCACCAACCGTCCTGACTTCTAGCGATGTGTTGTTCCATGAGAAAAATAATAACAACATAAAGTTTTTCTTGTAATTCAGCACCATTTACAGGATTGATGAATGGTTCATGCAGAAACTGAGCCTTCTAGTGATATATTTGATACAATTGATTGTATTAAATTAATTTCTTCTTTTTGGTGGGCCCTAATGTGGGAGCATTTCTGCGATGATATTCTCATTCTTGCTGCTAACTGGGAAAGCTCCGTGAGTTATTTTTAGATTATGTACCAATTTCATTTATTATGGTTGGATTGTTACTTTAAGGTATTCGGCGCGGGAATGTTATGCACGAACCTGTGCCGTGATGAGTATGGTGGGCTACGTCTTGGGACTTGGTGACCGGCACACTGAAAATCTACTGTTCGACTCAAAGACTGGAGGCTTGGTGCATGTCGACTTCAGTTGTGTATTCAACACCGGTCTCACATTACCTTGGCCGGAACGTGTGCCTTTTCGCCTAACACGTAGTATGCAAGCTGCGTTAGGACCGGCTCGTCATCAGGGCGTTTTTAGACGTTGTTGCCTGGCCACTATGCGACTGCTTAGACGAGAAGTACAGTTTTTTTGCTGTTAAAATCCAGTTTATTTTATACATTGTTTTTAAAAAAAATATAATTGAACGAACATCGGTTGTGCAGGCGGTGATACCAGTTACTATAATCAAGTTTGTGATCTTGATATAAACACCTGACTCTTTTTGTACATACATTTACCAGTATAAACAAAGCATTGTATGGTGTTGAAAAGACAATTATTTTCTTGTTTGGTCCAGGAAAAAACAATTGTTATTTGGTAATTATTATGAAATTTTTCATTACTTATTCATATATAGCATTTTATTTTAAATTGTAGCTATAAAAGTCGCGTTGCGTATGTCAGATATGTTCTTTTTACTAATTTATTTTGATAGTTTCTCGGCATCTTTATTTGTAAATTGAAAATTAAAGGATATTTACCTTTCTTTTTGTTTTTGCACACAGGAAGGGTACAATGAATTTTATTAAAGCTCGCATTTCAAAAGAATATTTACCGGTGCTTGGATTGAATTACTATATGTTTTGGAAGTAGCAGTGTGAAATTTTAAATACACATAATCCATGACTAATTCCCGTACTCTGAACACCCAAAAAGTACAATGTCCAAACAGCTAAATAATATTCACGAATAAACTACAAAATTATCCCAGACTAGCTACATTAGAAGCTTAAAAAAGATGATTAAACAATCTGCTAGTTCATTTTTCTTTAGCAAAATAACTTTTCCAAGTATAGAAACTCCGATTATTCATTTCCTAGTTCTTGTTTTCGAAAACACGCGGCAGACAAATCAAGATCCTTCAACGCAATATAAAAATGAAACTTTTTCATATATTCTGCTTACTTATCCGAATTTTAGCTAGCAAAAGATTCATTGTTCCTTTACCTTTAATAAGAAATGGGATCACGTGGAAAGTTTTTGCTCGTTGAGTGGCCTTGAAGGCCAGTTTCTTGCAGGAGCTTATGTACAAATTTTCCCAAAATCACGTTAGATTTTGACTTTTTCTTACTAAACAAAACTCGTTAAGTTGCGGCATCGAATTTAACATGTAATTTTCGTTGAATGGTTTTTGTACTGGAAGTAATTTCGATGTCGGTCAGGTTGTCCTCAAATATATCGGCTTAAATCAACTGAACCATGGCTTTAAACTTAGCATCACTATTCCGATAGATAACCAATCGAGTATTGTATAACAAACAAAATTAAATCTTTTTACTATTTTATCATAAAATGTCAAAATTGTGTATTCCAATTATGGAACGCGACTATGCTAGAAATATTGATTAAAGTGGGCCTAGAACTACATTTACATTAAGCTGAAGTTAACTATACATGGCTGATAAGTATAACTTATTACATTTATTTTTTGGAATGCTAGCCTTAAAAAAATTCTTTGTGTCCTTTCCATGTGTAAACATATAAAGAAATTGTATCATATACAAGAACTGTATCTTTCTCATATTCTTCTCAGTTATCTATAAATGAAATATATATATATATATATATATATATATATATATATATATATATATGATGAAAGCAAAAAAAACAGGAAATTTCAACGTGAAGAGAGTGTGAAATGAGGAATCAACCAATCTATTGCGTGCATCACCTTCAAATATTATTGAAACCTCGCTCATATCTTCTTCTGGCGTAGTATTTAAGATAATTACTAAATGCAATAGTAGAAATTAAATAAGTAGAAATAACTATCCACATAGGAAGCTCTATGGATAAACAAGCCACAGGAGTATTTATGCAAGCAGGGCAAATATGTTAAGGGCACTAAGCATGAACTGGATGTGATGCACGCAATTATTTTAAACTTACTTCATGTTTAAATTTTTCTGCTTTATTTTGCTTGTCAATAAATATATTAAGATGACATCAATCGTTGATATTTGAATAGAATATGAGAAAGAAACATTCATTGTTTCTGATATCATTTCTTTTTATTTTTGCTAATGAAAAGGAGAGTATGTATTTTAATCTCTTTATTTAAAGAATCCGGAGTAGTGATTCAAATTTGTAAACCTCTTGGAAGTTTCCTGCGATACAATTTTAAGAATACCCTTGAACAGTTGAATATACAACGATTTAAATCCACATTGAATTATTGCACATGTGGTGATATATAAATATAGTTTGTGTATCGAAAACGAAAACAAATCGTTTATTAACACTCTACAATCAAATAATGTAGTATGAGTGGATTTGACGCCATGTTATTTCTGCCCAGCGCTGTAAATTTTAACTTGATGCAATTCAATCATGCGCGGGTAAACGTCGGGAGTAACTACAAATTTCGTAATGGAGTATATTTAATGTCATTAAATGTAATTCTACATTTATTTGCCATCTTCAATACATGTATCATTTCTCATTAACATCAAATCGCAATATATTTATATGCATATATATATATATATATATATATATATATATATATATATATATATATGTTATATATTGAGTGCAGTTATCATCTGTAGTCCTTTAATATATCACGACCTTGTCAGGAAAGTCTGCAAATAAATTTTTATGCACTCATGCAATATCTTCGTATATATTTTTTAGTCCAACTATGAGTAGTGATAAGCATTATAAAGGTTAAGTTGGAAGTTTTGGAATAAGCACCAATCACATATTTTATTTTACCAGTAGAATAGTTTTTTAAATAATTCCTAGTGTATGTAATAGGGTTTTTGAATAGTTGTTTGCAATTTTACCATTTTTCTGGTCTTTTAATGGTGATTTTCTTATTATTTAAATAAAATTCTTTACATTTTAGAAAATTAATGGGATGCTACTTTTTTATTTTCATTCAAAACTTAGGTTGATCCGATTATGGCGGTGTTTAAGCCCATCTATTACGATGCAATTGTCGAGCAAGATGGTAGTGGAACTATTACCCGGGGTGCAAGTGATGGTAAGTCTGTTGCGGCGTCATTTCTTTCGTGCATTATAGGTTCTGCGTTGATTGATCGTTTCTCTTTAAATATTGTGAGACAATGTTGGACTATCTCCAATATTTTAATAAACAAGCTACAGGCGTTCACATACAGTAGAAATTCTTATTTCAAAGGAATATTCCTTATTTTTTAAGTAAGTCTCGGGCATTAAGGGTTTTGATTAAAAATTTCCTTGGGAAAAATCTTCCCATGTTTCTAACATGTTTCCATTAATAAAAAAACAATAACCAAGTATTTTTTGAAGTTAATATTTTGCGGTGTGTCAGCTTTAATCTTTTCAATGCCGCGTTTTGCGTACGCGGGTAATAGCTATACACGAGGTTACCACATTTGCTTAAATCTGCTATTGTGATCAGTGTTGTGTTGCCTGAGGATGGTGCTGGAAAGTAGGCACCGAAACGTCGCCAGTAAACAAAGATGTGATAGAACCGCATTTCCAGTTGAAGTAAGAACAAGTCAACCCGATCAAAGACAAAACAAAATTGGAAATTGTGAAAAATCGGATCTTTGCGTAACTGCCCGTGTACAGCTATTACCCGCGTACGCAAAACGCGGCATTGAAAACAATAACCAAATTGTTTGGCTAGCCAAGCGTCGTGTCATTATGTTCGTGATGATAGAAATTTTTTTCCATCTGGATCGCGCTTCTGCTTCTTGCGCTGTATAAGTACAAAAGTTTATCTCTTTATTTATGTGTAGATTATCGTGTTTTAATTTGCGCATAACTTTTTATCTCTCTGTATTTATTTGAGTCAGTAATATAATCAACATATATATATATATATATATATATATATATATATATATATATAGGCAAAAAACAAAATACATCAAATCGACATCAAATATTAAACAATCATTGATTGCGCGTGTGATGGTAACAATTATTTAAATCAAGTTTGCGAGCTTGAAGTAAGCACCAATCCAATTGTATTTAACCATTCGTCGAACAACATAAAAAAAAACTACCGCCAGTGGCACGCACTGACGCGTATCGACATTTTCGGTAAAGTACAATGTATTCGAGACTACTAGAAGTGAGAGCCGTATATCTAATTTTGCTAGACATATATATGTAATGCGGTTTGATCCTCGTTAGTCAGTTTTTCGTCGTACTCTGATGATGATCATGGAAGGTCGAAACGCGTCAGTGCGTGCCATTATCGGTAGTTTTGTTATGTTGTTCGACGACTGTTTAAATACAATGGGATTGGTGTTTACTTCATGCTCGCAAATTTGATTTAAAGACATCAAATATTATTTAACAATATACATGCAAACGTTGTCGTTCAACTTACGACCAGCGGTTAATTACTCAAATGAGAGAACATTGCTATTTAAACGCCTGTTTTAAATGAAATGGCGAATACGCGTCTACAATTACGCAACACATCGTTGAAACCTCACACGTATGTTCTCCAGATGTAGCTTTTAAGATAATCACTGAATGCAATAACGGAAAGAAGTTATCAACATTCGAAGCTTTATGGACAATCAAACTGCAGCCGGATTGATGCAAGCAGAAGAACCATGTTCGGGCACTGAGCTTGAGCTGGATATGATGCATGCAATAAATTGATTTTTTTGTCTTATTTCACACTCTCCACGCTTGCATTTTTCTATTGTGTTTTGCTTTTTAATTTTATATAAAGAAAGATAAATTTGTAGATACTCGAGGAAAATATGACAGGAAAACTGTTCTTTTATCTGCTAAAATTACATATTCTTTTTGTACATGGATAAGGAACTATGAATATATATATATATATATATATATATAGCTATCTGTTGATTTATATGTATAGGTAAAAGCTATGGACTACGACCAGTATATATATGTATATACATGCAACTTAGCTGCGCAATTCATCATAAGGCTGAATAATCTGTTCTAATGTAAATCGGTCTAAGAACATCAGGATGTTCAGTAAAATGCATAAGTTAAATATCCATAATATATTGTATGAATAAAAATGTGCTCGACATGACAAGATCTTTTGCTGGGGAAAAAGCACCATATTCGATAAAATAAAGTAAGTCTAAATACTTCGTAGAACTTTACGATATGAAGTTGTTTATAATGGGTTTTCTTGTATATTAATAAGGATTTAAGCTCCCATAGTTCTCGTGACTGCACGGGCGAAATATGTCAAATTTAACTTAAATTGTGCAAAATTTCGCCCATGTACGCATACTTAGGTTAGAAGCTTTGATTTCAGGCTTCAAAAGGATTTTGAAAAAACAAGTCCTTTTGTGCTTCACACTTAAGATCTATGTTGGTGAACTGATTGTGTTCCATTATGATGTTAGATAAAGCCGGCGCAGAACAAACAACTAACGATCTCATCTGTAACGAGGAAGTTATTAAAACGTAATGTTTAGGCATATATATCATGCGATAACAATATTATAGTTTCTCGAAGGAAATTCACTGAAAATCAGAATCTATTGGATAGAATACATGTTTCATAAATATTTTAACTAAAATACAAATAAATTATATTATGAACAAGCCATCCAATGCGGTTCAAAAGCGATTAGAAGTTAGCTTTATAATTTCTGTGTAGACGAACTTCAGGCCAGTATAATAAAACAATGCCACGCACCCAAAAGACTGAATTCTTCAAGTGTATGTTACGTGACCTCGGCCATATAGCAGAAAATGTCAGGTCTAAACATGCTGAAATATCTTTGTCACAATATAGAATTAAACTTGCCTAACATCGTCACTAAATCAAACTTGTATGACAATTTATCGCACTGTGAGCTAAAGATTTACCAAGAATGACATCGTTTGACATACAAAACTAAGTATTATTCCCATGGAGACCATCGATTTAACACAGATTCGCTTGTGTAACCGCTAGATAAAAAAATTTAAATAAAGTTTAAACTCAAACATTTGTATCTAAATTGTTTCGATTATGCCTATTGATATATATTTATGAGGACTGTACTATTAGCGATTTTATTGTTAACATTGACTTGTGTCTCCGTCAGACATGAAACTTTCTGTCCTGCATGTTGCAGAGGAGAGAAGAAGATCGCTGTCGCCTAAAAACAGGAGACTCTGCACAGATAGTGCTCGTCACCCTTTAATGAAAAATTATCTAATGGAAAGATATTAGTCCCAAATCTTCATTGACCAATTATTAGTTGTACGGGTATGAAAGACCTATTTGAATCAAATTTGAGCGCTTAAGAAAAACATCAATCTTTCTGTGTCTGACTAGTCACACAACAGCTAAATTATCACCAGTCACATGTAGTGACGCATTCTCAACCTTCGTTAGTTATCACGAGAGCATGCTGGCAAACGAATTGAGTATCAAACAACAATGCATATAATAAAACGACCATTGGTTGCTTGGACGGTGATATCAATTATTCAAATCAAGTTTGCGATTTCGTTTTAAAAACCAGTCGCATTATATACATACATTTGTCCGTATAAAATAAGCACTGTATAATATAAAAAGGTAATTTATCTAGTAGACCAGTTTCTTCCTTATTAGGAACTCTTCGCATAATGTCCAGAATATGCCGTGGACAGGGCTCGAACTTGGGCACGCCTTCTTTGGAATCTGTTGTTCCAACCATTTAGCTACCCTGCCACCTTCTACTCAATTTTCAATTATATACAAACTAATGTTCCTTAGTTAGTCTTTCCTTTAGATTGAGCCTATATAGCATCTCTGTACACCTAAAGTATCAGATAATCATTATAGAACAGACAACACGCTACATGGGGAAGCGCTATTGAATTGGAAATTTATATAATTAACTGAACATTGGTTGCGCGGGTGGTGATAACAGTTATGGCAGTGAAACATTAGTCACTTGACTTTTGTGTGGCTGGACATGATGATGATGATGATGATGATGATGATGATGATGATGATGATGATGATGATGATGATGATGATGATGATGATGATGATGATGATGATGATGATGATGATGATGATGATGATGATGATGATGATGATGATGATGATGATGATGATGATGATGATGATGATGATGATGATGATAACAGTTATTCAAATATAAGTTGCGATCTTGATGTAAACACCATTTCCATTATATAATTACGTTTGTCAGTATAAAATAAGCATTTTATAATTCAGAAACGAATTCATCCAGTAGACCAGTTTCATCTTTATTATTAACTCTTCACATACTGTCCAGAATTTGCTGCTGACAGAGCTCGAACCAGGGACATGATTATAGTAATTGGCTCCAGTATACAATTTTATTATCACAGGCTGTTTGTTGAAGAGTTCTTAAAAACAAACTTTAGTAGAGAATCTTACGTGTGGAAAAGTTTCCGCACATATTGTCCCCACCACTGAGCCACTATGCAGCACCCTACACAAAACATTCAGCTATATGCTAACTATTGTTTCTTAGTTACTTTCCTCTATTTCCATAACTGTCTCTTAAGTGATGTTGTGTCTGTTTTATTATAACAGATTGAGTGTGGTTAATTGGAACTTTATGTTTACAGAGATGCCATATAGGAGCTCGAAATACATATTTGGATTGATTTAGCATGCGGCATCTATCATATCTTTCATTGTTTGAGTAGCCGTCACATTTTTTGGAGGAGCATCATATAGTCTTGGTTGTTCTTAGCTGTTGCTTAACTCTAATCGAAACGATCAACCGTATTTCTCGGATATTTGGTGTAATCAGGACTTTGGAATATAGTGTAGTTCTTGGTTCGAATATCTACACCATTCGGTCAGACGACTTTCATCACCGCGTACCAGACTGCTGCACATTGCTTGTTTAAGACTCGGACTCATAGGCCTCCAGCGATGGTTCCAACATTTAAAAGAAATAAAGTCAAAGCCAAACAGAGGCATCTGATTATTCGTACAATAAAATGCATAAGGTAGATATAATCAGTTATAGATAAATTCGTAAAAATTTCTCGCACCCATAACCGTCGTACGATAATCCTGAAAGATTTGCTCTGGTAGATCGTACCTTTATTAGAGGACATGAAATTGGTAATATGTAAACATTATCTCCAGTATAATTAAATGAAAATTGTTTACGCGGAAGGTGATAACAATTGCTGTAATGAGAGTCGCAATCTTGATATCAACACCTAACCCATTAAGTACATACATTTGTCTGTATAAACTTAGGATTGTATAGTGTGGAAAAAGAAATTCATCCACTAGATCGGTTCCGTCCTTATTGGGACCTCCACGTACTGTCCAGAATTTGCCGCTGGCAGGGCTCAAACCTGGGACTTGATTATAGTGATTAGCTCCAGTATGCAATTTTATAATCATAGGCTGTTTGTTGGAGAGTTCTTAAAACAAACATTAGTGTAGATTCTTACCTGTGAAAAATGTTTCCCATACGTCTTTTGCTCTCATGATCCATCTTATTTTGAACAGGCAGTAGCATGCAACGCAAATCTTGTTCAGTAGACTCATAAATCTAGGCAACATCAACTCTTTGATTTTGGAAAGCTTCTCGGCTATAAATATTCATGAGGCGAAGGACTTTGATGACATTTTGAAATGGCCGTTCTCTCAGGGAACCATACTGACGTTGCTTTCCAATAAGCGATGTATTAGTCACAGCTGTTGAATTCTTTAAATATTGAGCTTGTTTCTAAGCCGTTAGTTGCCGTCGCTCCCCATGGACGCACCGCGTATGACGCGAAGTATTACCAGAATCGTTATTGTCTTTGCACACTGTTGATATGGGGCCTATTCGTGGGTTCGTTGACCCCGGTGTGATGGCCGTCATTGCTGAATTTTGTAAAGTCGGGTCTTTCGCTTCTGAATCAACAGTCAAGCTCAGTAATGCACCATATCTGATAGTGTCAAGTAGCATAAACTTAATTGCATCAGGTTGTTGCAAATCTCGTATAGTGTCAACTAGTCTGAGCAGCCATCGCTTAATGCGTGCCGTAGTTTCCAAGGGAAGTTATCCCGGTAATGCTTGAAGTCTTGATAAATCAAAAAACACTTTTTCAGAACTGACAAGGCAGTGATTCAAAATTTGTCGTTTAAATTCTACACTCGGAAGGCCTATTTTCGATTAGACTGCCTCCGAACGATCTATTAATTTTTTGATGGCTACTCGTACAATTGGTGTTTCTAAAGAAAATAGGCTTCAAATCTGTCGAATCATAACTGTGACCTGTCAACTACAAGTGGTTGAGCATAAGCTTAAATTCAGATGGTCGTAAATAACTAGTTGATTCTGTTGTATGCATTGACAGAGATTTATGCGCTGCCACCTGGGTTAGGGTAATACTATGTGTTCACCTGTTCGAGTTGGGTCCCCCAAAGTTGTCAGTGTTGGTTTCTACTAGACGAGACTTTGTGCTTTCTATCTTCATGGTTAAAGTATTCATTTGTCCCACTAAATAAAGAACCAACACCTCCAAACTAGAATCAAAAGCCACGTTTACATTTCTACACACTTCGTTATCGAATCAAATTGTTTGTGTAAGTTTGCTAGTATGCAGCCCTCTTTTTTAGTCCAACGAATTAAATTAATAATAATTTATTTCACATTATATTTTTACTAGGATGAGAAAAGACAGTGGATAAAGATCGTTTTATTCCCAGGATAAAAATCTGCTCTACAATCTTTCATTTATATGCATCCTCGTTTTTCATTTGATTATGTGTGGCAACTAGTCTGATTTTCCGTTTTGATTATATTTCTTGTTTTGATTGGTTTGTAAGTTTATATGCGAATGTGTCTGTGTGTATAGGGGCTATTCTTGTTGTTTTTCGGAGTGATGTCTGATATTTGTCATTCTTGTATTGATTAGATGCGCATTTACCAAGTGTTCGCTTTGTTGGCTATTACATGTACAAATGTTTTCCCCGTATGTCGTCTTTCGTTTCGCCTTGTTCTTCAATCTCATTCTGTCCCCTCAGTAACAGCATAGAATGTGCGGATTGCAGTGTTGATCGGTCATGTTTTTGGGGAATTTATGTCACTGTTAAAGATGGTGATGATGCTACTTGCGCTGCTATTGATTCTTTTTTCAGTTTTCCGCCAATCCGATCGAATTTTTGCTAAGGCTGGTCTAGTGGGTGTTCGGGATTGCTTGGATGCCAGTAAATGGTTGTTGGGTTTTGTCATTCGCGATCAGTCAATTAAAATACTGAAGTAACAGGTGTTCAGAAATTGTTGTAATTCTCAATTTGGGTGAACTTTAGCATAAATTGATATCCATCAGGTTGGTATTATGTACCGACTCGGAAACCATAGTGCTAGTATCCGGTACTCATCGATTTCAAAAAAGGGTATCAGTTACTAACTCAATAGACATAGTGTTAGTATCCTTTACAGACTCGGTATATATATTATATAGTGTGAGTTAGCATTGAAGTCGCATTGTCGTTGACTTTAGATTATGTTAGCTTCACTATTACAGGTTTACACATTCGTCTAGGAGATTGTACCGTCCTATTATTCCACATTCTTCTACCCAAATATATAGTGGTTAAAGGGCGTAATACCGGCTCCTACTGATGAGTCGCCAGTAAGCACGAAACGAATGTGCAAGAGATTATACTTTCCGTTCATGCTGCCTTTGGTTTATCCTTCTGGTCACAACTGAACTAATTTGTTACTAGGTTCGCAACACCTAATACATAATTGAATTAAAATATCATTTTGATGAAAATTTTGTATGTTTAAGCCGGGTGCTTGCTGGTTTATATAAAGAGCTTTGTATGTATACATTAATTTTTCGTACTTTGTTTTTTACAGAATTAAAACGTGTGCCAAATTGGCTGGGTGCCCCGTTTCAAACATATGCTCGACGATGCCAGGCTTTTCTATTCAATTTCTGTAGTAAATGATGCTAGAATCTCTTGGTCAAGTGTTTCTTTGTACGTCCAAAATGTATGCTACCGCACATACATTAGAATTTGTAGACTTTGAATGATTTGGCAAAAAATGGCAGTTTATCTTGGTCATCCAAACTCATGCTTACCTGGGTGTTAAATGTGATGTTTACTTTGCACTCGGAAAATTATTCTTTTCGGCTTTTGATGTATGTGTAGTAGCATATTTATAGGGTATACACAGAAGCATTTTGTCAACGGAATACAGCAACGTTTATCACAGAAATTGACTAAAAAAGGTCTGGCATCGAGCATAAATTTGAAACGGTGCACTCAACCAATTTGAAAAAATTCTCGATTCTACAAAGTGCAGTCTGAAAAATGTGTGTATAGAGATATATTCACAAAGCTTTTTACTAGCATCTTGGGGAGCCCGAATACCCAC
Organism: Eudiplozoon nipponicum; assembly: GCA_029291075.1. Taxonomy (NCBI): domain Eukaryota; kingdom Metazoa; phylum Platyhelminthes; class Monogenea; order Mazocraeidea; family Diplozoidae; genus Eudiplozoon; species Eudiplozoon nipponicum. The sequence continues at coordinate 29,089 of JAQBSW010002663.1, forward strand.
TAGACTAGCCTCAACAAACATTCACTCGGATTGATAGAAAACTTAGGTAGGAAAACTCAGCGCAATCGGCATCACTACCATTGTTACCAGTGACAGAAATTTCACAACAGTATTACCGATCAAAACTGTTATCCGCACACCCAGCGCTGTTACCCTGAAGACAAAATGAATTTGTAGAGCAAGGCGAAACGAAGGATGGCATACGGGATAAAACATTCGTACACGTAACAGCCAAGAAAGCAAACAATTAGTCAAAACTCAACCCATCAATACAAGTATGGCCTGATCAAGACATCACTCTGCAATACAACGAGAATCAAATAAAAACCAAGTATGTATATAAATGAAAGGTTTTAGAGTGTAGATTAGTATTCTCGAAATAAAACGGCCATTATTCTCTTTGTTATTAAATGTGTTTTCTTATCCCATTAAGACTTATGCTGTGTAATATTTGAAGGCAATTGGCATTACAAAAATTATTCATTTTTTATTAGTTCCAAAAGCTCGGCTGCTGTCTCCGGCAGTCTCTTAATTCTTTTTCTCTTAGACCTTGCAATTCACTCTGGCGTGTTCGCGATATCAAAGTTTGCCATTTCAACACTTCGTTAGTCAGATTTCTGTTGTTCTCTGGTAATCATGGACATTCGAAACGCGTCAGTGTGTGTGACAAACATTTGTTTTATGTTGTGCCACTGATTAGATACCATGGAATTGGTTATTACCTCAAGCTCGTATACGTGGTTTAAATTCCGCATTGCCTAATGGGCATATATCAGTTCCTATGACTACTTATAGCTGTGTATAAGCAAAATATGGAATCTCGGTCGAAAGACCGAGTGGTTCTGAGGATACTGTTGGTGCAATATTCCTGGTAATCTTACTTGTTAATATATATCATATTCGAAATTTTTTTTTCGATGTCATTTAATTTGTTGCTTTAAAACGTGTATGGTATACGAGGTTCGACTGAATCGTGACTCGCTGTTGGTTCTGAAGTATACTCAGTTTGTATTCCTATGGGGATCAATTTGAATCGGCTGTGAAGCCAGTTGATCTCGGTTGGAATCACCCGCTGTAAGGCAAAATTTCACGTTAATGGCACCACTCCCAGTGGTTTGACATTTGTCTTTTTTAATCTACGTTTCTCCGGGAAGCATTCGTAGTTAAAACCAATTATATCAATAGATTATAATTTTCAAATCTATTTAACCTATTTCGAGTCAATAAATTATCAGCGCTATTATGATCAATTTCAATAGGTCGAAAATGTGTAACTTTGATTAGAATAAAGTTCTGCTAAAAAGTATAACCTTTTGATCAGCATCTTTAAACATTAAAAAATGATATTATTAGCGCCTTGCTGATTTTTAGAGATAGATTTTGTTTATGCTCTGCATTGACATTTGGGTATCATTGAGTATTCGCAGAATGGTAAAATTTTTGTAAATGTACTACGTTAGTAGCAATTGCTGTTTACACGCGTTAACGACCTTGTTAATTGCTAGTTTTCATGTTTTGCTTCAGTTTCGTAGACTATTTTAACACATTGTAGATGTTTAATTAAGCGGACAAAACTGGGTTAATATCTATATTCCGTTCACTAAATTTAATAAGGTGATACATGTTGTACTCGTTTTATACATGGTGTAGTTACGAGTTCATGCAACAATTTCTCTCTCGGGTTTCTTTAACGTGGATGTTTCACGTTTCAGAGATTATTGTTTATGACTAAAGGCTTCAAAAACAATTATTATGGCAAGTTGTGCTCTGAGCCCGATGATTTTGCTTAATGGCATAGTGCGGCCCGTTCTGAACGAGTTCGTCTACCTGGGCTCGTTGTTGTTACCGCACAGACCTTGTGATATTTTTTTAACTAACTAAACTTACTACAGTTGCATTTGTAATGTGATACAAACCACTCTTGAGTTGACTATTCATTAATTTATGGACCAAGATCAGATTATTTTCTGTCCTCTTCTAGGTCGTTAGATCAAACGCGCTTATGAATTTTAGCTTCCACCGTCCAAACTGGTATGTGAACTGATGCATTTACACAGTTCGGTTTAGATCATTATCAGCTGAGTGTCTAGATTCATTTATCAGAAGAAAATTTTTCCAATTGGTCAGTTCTACTCGGTTCTTATTTGATGCGTCAGCACCGTCACACCTATTGAAGTAGCACAAATTCTCTTCGCTATTTCGGTGTTTTGGAATGCCATTTACATTTCTGGTGGGTAGCTGGAACCTCAAAACCAGTAAACTAGCAATATCATAACTGGACGCAATAATTCGCGATATAGTTTTCTTGTCCACACGGCCAAATGACTAGACTAGTCAGAAAAAAATTATACTGTCGAAAATCTGTGTGAGTTACCCGTCAATGATTTGTTCCTTATATTTCGACATTGGCTTTCGAATGCCATTTTCAAAGTTCCGCCCATTAAAAGTAATACAACAAGTGAAAGTTTCGTTTATGTAATTGATCTCATATCTGTTACTGATTTTTCACTAAATAAACGTGCGAAATGTGTTTGCACTTGTGTATGTCTGTAACTGATTAAATGCAATTATATTAAGGCATATGTTTACATAAGTGAAATTTCAGTGATTCCGTACAAATTTTTGTCATTTCATTTGATAAACATAACGTGATAAAAATGACATGTAATCACTGTATTTTCACTTCGTTGAACATAGGAATGAAACAAGTAGTTAGACGTGTGATGACGTTTATTTAGTTAAACATCCGAAAATTGTATGCGATCACTAAAGCTTCACATAGACAAACATATTCGTGCATATAATTCCATTTAATCCAACACTTCTCGGATACAGGCATATGCACAAGCGCACTTACATTACGAATGTGTATCCAGTGAAATATCAGGAATAATTTAGGAATCTTCCAATAATTATAAATGAAACCATCTAAAAAAGTCATACTAGATTAAATGTTTTCTTGAAACTTGATATTAAAAAATTACTTGATCTGTGTTGTGCATAACATAGGAAATATTTCCAAATACAATGAACTGGAAAAAAATCTGTGTTTGTCAAAACACCGATCAGGAAATATTTACTTGTTTTATTACTCTAGAAATTTCTTGGATGAGCTTACCTTTGAAAAAAGCAATCCAATGCCAATGCATAAATAGTAGGAACAAAATTTTTTGACGGAAATGCAGCAGCGTTTCTCTCTAAAAAATCTGAGATTAATTCATGTTTCTATTTTCTTCTAAGCTTCTTCGCGTTGTGTTTACGTTTCGATTGCTCGTTCCTACAGTCATCCTCAGAGTTCGTTCTAAAGTCACTCAAATGATTACACAAAAAGCACAATGAAACAACACGTCATGGATTAATTTAATCAAGGTTGAGATCTTGATATAAAAACCTGACCCATTAAGTACATACATTTGTCAGTATAAACTAAGCGTTGAATAGTGTAGGTTCCGTCCTTATTGGGAACTCATCATGTATTACCCAGAATTTGCCGCAAACAGGGCTCGAACCTAGACATGTATGTGACAGAATCTGGTGCTCTAACCACTGAGCCAGCCTGCTACATAAGCAATTCTCGTCTTAGGCATCTCAGCCTTTTATACACTTTGATGATGCCGGCAAAGCACTTAAGCATGTGTTTTGCTCAGTTGTTATGGAAACTACGTAAAAGCTATGATAAGCGTAAATATGAATTAATTAGAAGGAAGAATAAAATAATGCATAGGTTTTTTTTCCTCATTTTCAGGTGAGTGATTTTAATAGCATATACGTGTTTAGTGATAAAGTGGGTTTTAAAGAAGGGAAGTAGATAAGACTCAGGCATTGATAAAAAGCTAGAATTTGAATACGTAAATCTGACGATATATTTATTCAAAATGTGTTGGGAGTTTACCATAAATCAATATTAATAGAGTTAATTATAAGAAAGATATCTTTAAGCCCGTTTATAAATTATTACGCCTTAGAGTAGAATTGATAACTAATGATGTGATATGTCTAAAAGTGGTGCAACGATTTTGATGAATCGGTCAATCTATGACGAAAAAAATGTATGAATAACTGAACAATAACAAGGCCTATAAAAAATGAATAAAGACTCAACGGACGAGCTACAGGATGAGGCTAAGTCCCGGATAAATAACATGATTGTCATAGAAATAGGAGAAAACACATGGTGACTCACCTATAGAAAGGGAAGAACCAACCCGGCGCATATGGTTTATAAAAGGCCAATTAAGAAGGATAACTTCGATGGATGATTGCAAAATGTCTAAATTCCTATTTTTTGGAACATACATAATCGAACATCTTTCATTTCATAAATATGGTCCAAAAATATAAGCTGATTGCCAGTGACACATTAGCTAGCTCGGATATTGTATCTATGTATACAAATATCCCTGTGCCAGCTGCGTTGGAGTGCTCTAAATGTTTCCTGACTAGATACTCGGAGGTTTTAGATAAAAATTATGAGGTTATGTGTGCAGGAAATTTTAAACAAATTTATGTCGTCTACATAATTTAATTTCAAAGAGGAATATTATAAAATGTGAGAAGCGTTTCAATGGAGCAACCAATGTCTGTTCCGGTTGCTAACAGTTTTTCTGATAATATAGAAAGAAAACTCCTAGAAAGGACACCTTAAACAGAAATTACTTGTAAGATTCCTCAATGATTTCTTTATAATTTGGTTACATGGTGATAATTATTTGATCATCTTCCTTAATTTAGAAAATGATATAGGTGATCGAAAGTTCACATTGTAAAAGGAAACGAGAGGAAAAATAGTATTCCTTGATATGAAATTGAGACTAGATGGATGGATATTAGAAAGGATGCTTTTAGAGAAAAAAATACATATTCGGGTATCCTGATTGATGTTTACTCTAGTTACCCGCATGGTATGAAAATAGGCATTTATAAGTCTATGATACTTATAAGATAGCATAGCCGATTTGAAATATAGAAACGATGAAATGAGAAAATATAAGAAAATAGTTGAGGAAAATGTATACTCAAATGAATTATTAGATAAGGAAATGGAAGGCGTAATAAAGAAATTTGACTTTCATTTGATACATGTTAAGCATGAGAAACCTTAAGATTACCATAGGACCTTGGTAGTAAAATATCTGAAATGGAGTAGAAAAACATGGCCATTGGGGCCAAATACAATACTATTACTATTTTGGAACACGTCTTTGAACACTTCAGGGGTACACTAAATACCTAAATAATCTGTCGTATGTAGGGGAAACAATGCACCCAATGAAGGCTCGAAGATGTAGCATAAATCAGCCTGTAAACATAGCCGTACACACACAGGAAACCATCTTCATTAGTAACCGAAGTAGTTTGATCAGGTTATTAAGATAATAAATTGAAATGAAATCGGAGAATAATATGAATTTATCAGGTGTAGAAAAATCGCCAGGCATAATGTTCAGTGAGGCATTAGCCATTAGGAGGAAAAGAAGACTGGATGAATCCGAGTAATTATACATTCGAAGTAAAAGGTAAAGATTGTGAGGGAACAGCGAATATATTCAATATTCCAAATTCAATTTTGTGTATTTCTTTAATTTGCTTTCTTTGTTTCATATGGCTTCAATTAACCTATATTTCATTTTTAGTAATGCCTTATAATTCTGAAATTCGATCTAAAGTGCCTATTTATGTATGTACCACTTTTGCGACTTCTTGAATTTTTCTTTCTTTCCTTCGCCACTTCTTGATCTCTCATTTTAATTGCCTTTGTTATTTCGACGCATGTTGGATTACGGATTAGCCTGAGTTTTACGATTTCTTTTGGTATAGCAAGTTCAATTTATTCTAGCATTTGTTACAACTTAGTATATAAACATAAACAACTTTACTTATCTAACTGTGATAAGAGTCTAGATATGCAGTAATGAAAGCGTTCACTGGCTAGAACACCAAATTAACAATTTGGTGTAACTTCAGAAGCTTTGCCTAAAGTCTGGTGTAATTTGACGTGCATAAACTTGACGAATTTAAGTGGATGTAGAGAGGCGTTGGATATAGGTGTGTGTGTGTGTGTAATCTTAATATTAATTTTATAACCAAATGACTCATCTAAATGCGATAGGTGAATTTACTTTATAACAGTGTAAATTAGTATAACTTTAGATGCTTTGATCTAAACATAGAGGGATATAGTGGCAAATATATGCTAATGTATAGGTATGTGTGTGTGCGTACATGTTAAAGGAACACTAGAATTATTTAACAGTAAGTTGCACCAATGTAATCTGGAGAAATTCCATTCTGCAAGCGTTAGCTCACCTTGGCACTCGTCAGCTAAAATTTTCTGGCATCAGCGCTAGCTTGAAGTAAACACCAATCCCATTTTATTTAACCAGTCGTCGAACAACATAACAAAACTACCGCCAGTCGCAACGCACTGACGCGTTTTGACCTTCCATGATCATCATCAGATTACAAAGGCAAACTGACTAGCGGATCAAACCGCATTCATATAGAGGACCAAAATTAGATACGCGGCTCTCATCTCTAATAATCTCGCCTACTTTGTACTTGACTGGAATGTCGGCTGCACAATTTCTATGCAGTCACGAACATTAACTGTTTGCAGCTTTCGCCACATATACATATATAGACAATATAATTTAACAATAATTGATTGCGCGGGTGGTGGTAACAATTCTTTAAATCAAGTTTGCGAGCTTGAAGTAAACACCAATCCCATTGTATTTGAATAGATACTGTGCAGTCGACATTTATAGCCACGTACAATGTATGCAAGACTACTAGAGGTGAGAGCCGCATATCTAATTTTGCTTTCCATATATGCAATGCGGCTTGATCCTCGCTAGTCAGTTTGCCGTCGTACTCTGATGATGTTCGTGGAAGGTAGAAACGCGTCAGTGTGTTGCGACTGGCGGTAATTTTGTTTCGTTATTCGACGACTGGTTAAATGAAATGGGATTCGTGTTTACTTCAAGCTCGAAAACTTGATTTAAAGTGTCAGCACTAGCTAACTTTCTTAAAAGTCCTTTCTTTCGCAAGTTAGGTGACTAAAATAATGATAAATGCTGCAGTGTATTTAGGCAATCACTTGTTGATGATACGCTGGAGATACAGTTTGATTCGATTTAGGATTACGTTGCTTAGCATGTTAGGTGGCTTTGTTATGATAGGTAAATTATGACTTCAGTTTGCTTTAATCGCAATTTCAATTTCGTTTAATCAGTTGGCTTTCAACATGATTTCTGAAAGATATTGTTTTTTACGATTATTGTATCTTATCAAGGTATTTTATTTACAATTAATCTACTTGTATTTTTAAGCAAACTTGACACCAAATAATCATTGATTGCGCAAGTGGCGAGAAAAACGTTAATCAAGTTTGCGTGCGTGAGATGAAACACGAGGATAAAACCGAAATGCATACACCAGTTAAGCAAAATCAGATCTGCATATTTTGCTCCTAGAGGTCAAAAACATGCCACATAGGCTCCGCCTAAAGGAAAGGCTATTCAAAAACGCAAATGAGTATATAAATAGAAATTACATGTGATGTGTGGCTGTACGGCGCTGTGGATTGAGTCACAGACTCAGAAGAAAATGTTCTCTAGTGCGAGCCTCGTTCGCGGAAAAATTCTGAACATAGAATGAAAAGTTTTTTGCAATGCTGGACTAATTTACATTACCTGCTCCTTTGTTTCAGTAGTTTTCTTTCTTTAACAACAAAATTCGACTGCCTTTAGCGGCAGCCTTCTTCAGTTGGTTCATCCTAACTAGTTTTAGAAATCAAACTAATGAATAAAGCGCGTTTTTTCCTCTGGTCATATTATTCATACTTCAGACTGTGTGTATACGTGTGCATTTCCGTGACTGTTATGTTCATCGAAGTGAGACTAGAGTGGCTGAAATGAATTAACCATTTGCATGCGTTAGACTATTTGTTTTATACACTTTATGTAAAATGCCATAACTAAGATTGCCCTCACACTTTCTGGTGGGGAAGGCAAATAATTCAGAAATACTAGTCCTAAACACATGCTATTATGAGTTATAAAATTAGAATTCCGAATGACCAATGCACGTATTAAATTCTAATTCAAACCACTCAGGAGGGGTTTGAGCACCATATTCTGAAGAAGACGTGCCAAGGTTCGATCCCTGTCCGCGGCAAACACTGGCCAGTACATTAGGAGTTCCCAATATAGACGAAACCTATTCTATTCTATATAATTCTTAGCTTATACTGACATTTTTATACTTAATGGGTCAGATGTTTATATAAAGATCGCAACCTTAATTATAGTAATTGTTATCACCGCCCGCACGACAAATGCACGGTTAATTGTGTGGTGTCTGTTTAAGAATGACAGATTGGGGATGGTTATTTGGAACTTTGAGTCTAAATGAAAGCCATATGAGGTTTAAGCCTAGTGTTTGATTTTGTGCGTAGCGGAGTAAAGAATTTTGTTATTTGTAACTCAATTTTGTACGGTTTGTATGCTTAGAATTCTGGCAACTACGTAAAGACAGGTTTCATTGTATATTATCTGATAAACTGTTTCGGTTTTATTACTATTGTCATTTTTACTCATTCCATTATCGAATGATTCCTATTCTACGCATATCAGTTTCACAAATATTCGGATCAAGTTCTTAAATTGTCTCCAAGGAAATGGAAATTAATGAGACCTTGGGTCCTACCATGCGCAACACAATTGTCAGATTATACAGTGATGAATCTATGCACATTCCACATGTGTAATAATAGTTTGTCTGGCTTCCAATGTTATTTATGTACTACAATTAGTGTACATCTTCTTAAGTTTGACACATTATTTGTTTGTTGCCATTGGAGGTTTTCCTTCGATTTATTCTGTAATCATCAGCATTTTCATTTTATGATTTAAGAATTTTATATATGGCAAATTTTAAGTATTTCGCTCAATACGCGCTGGAAAATATGTTGTAGGGAGATTGCTTTTATGATCCTAATCAGGCCATACTTGAAATAAGTTTCAAATTTTATTTTATGTTATAATATTTAAAACTATGTTTGTTTTTATTAGTCAAAATTCTCAAAATACCATTACTTATTTGGTTAATTACCTGGCTCGTGTTTTACGAAAGGTTTTTGCATTTACAATTATTATTAACTTAACATAATAATTGTCAAATTCTTGGTGGAAAGAGGTTTCCGTTGAAAAAAGATGCCGGAACAGGATGCCGAAATATGTAGAGTAAAACTGAATACATTGGTTGCAAATATCTTTTTCGCAAAACCAATGTTAGGTAATTAATTTATTCCATGTCACGCAACAAAAGCGGCTGCCTTTTCATGCTAACCGTGATATACACTATGTCTACAGTACGAATATTCATATTTGGTCCATTATGATAGAAATATGTAAATAATACTTCCTGCTTTAAATTTTGCATCCATAGGTCGAAAAAGTGCTGAACAACTTGAACGGGCAACACGAGCAGCTAAGGAGAAACTGGCACGTATGGAGGATAGATTGAACGGTAAAATCACGGAACGCGATGATCTGAATCGCTTGCTTCCAATGTCAGTTGAGGGACAGGTAAAGTAACAGTACCTGATTTTATCAAATTATCGTGCAGCCTGACATAATATCAGCCGAATATCTTGAGAAAGTATTGTGTAAAAAAATTTACTTTATATTTTTACCATTATCCTCTATGACTGCACTTTTTGTGCTAGTCAGCAGTGACAAAAAGTAGCTGCTGTAAACTTGTAATACTAGCCGTTCAACTATTTTGTTAACAGCTACCGGGTTTGGCTTTTGTCTTACAGTAGCGTTCGGACGCCAAACAATCTAACTATCACTTTCTCCTATACTATCCGTAGCATTGACCATATCATCTTCAACGAAATTTTCCTGCACCAAATGCGGCTTATTTCCAAAAAGCATAGGAACGTAAATCAGCAAATGTGAGTGTCATGTTATGACGCTCAGATCGACAGAATTATAATAATCAGACGACAGTTGTCAAATAGCCAGGACGAGGGAGCCTACCGCGGTTACTCTATTGGTTCAATAAATGAATCTAATTAACGCATTTTGGTCGTTTAAATCTAATTGACATACCGCTACATGCGGCCATTAATATTCCTTCCGAATATCAGTGCACAATAACGGATAAAAATTGGCTCAAATACTTCATAAACACCTATGCATCAGTTGAGTCAACTATAATTACAATCAATAGTATTATAAATAATAGCTGAATCGCTATGTAAGGAAAAACTTAAGGATACCTAAGATTGCCTTTTGATGATGAAACCTGAGAACTTGTTCGCTATCTCAGCTAAATCCAAGGCTCTTTAACACGTTTCATCTGCTGCAAAACCTAGATTAAATCGCACTTTGGCTCATATAATTTGCATGTTGTTTAGAGTCAGTATCGCGAAGGATGAAGACCAAGATTGGCTTTATTGCTAATGTGTTAAATGCAGCATCGAAATCTAGCAGTTTATTCAAATTTTACAATTAGATCCGTAGTACTAGCAGTGATTATTCTGCTAATGAAGTGCGAGCACCTACGTTTTCTGAGACACAGTTCTTGACACACTTCTAAAATTTCAATCCACCGCATGGTGCAAGAGTCGAGCTTAGCGATGAATTGAGCCCTCGCTCTTATTATAAGATAGAGAAACGAACTCACTTCTGATTAATTGCATAAATTTGCAATCTTATAAGTGCAACCGTGCCAACGGATGATGGTGATGATGATGATTAAGGGTCGAAACGCGGCATTGATTTCAGTTTCATAGTTGTAAACTTAATTTACTTATCAGCTAACAAAATTGTTAGATCTTTAAAATTATTAATTGTCTTTAAAGCTTCATCTATGTACATCTTTTGAATTTACTAGGTATAAAAATAACGCAAATAATTGTTGCACATTGGTGATGATGATGATTAAGGGTCGAAACGCGGCATTGATTTCAGTTTCATAGTTGTAAACTTAATTTACTTATCAGCTAACAAAATTGTTAGATCTTTAAAATTATTAATTGTCTTTAAAGCTTCATCTATGTACATCTTTTGAATTTACTAGGTATAAAAATAACGCAAATAATTGTTGCATATTTTTTATATGGTATATTTATCAAATAACGGCGCCCATAAATAAGGTTTTCTTATTTTCAATTACATTCAGGTTGATGAATTAATCAAGGAGGCAACGGATGTGAATCGTTTGTGCCAAATGTATCGTGGTTGGATGCCGTTTCTTTGAAAATAAATTTTTAGTTAAATTTATTTCTATTCGAAGAAAATGTATATTTTGCATATACCATCCCTGTTACCAGAAACTGATTTTCTGATCAAATGAAGTTTCTTTTTAATTTTGTATTGAACTTTTGCCAGAATTTATCCACCGTACATTTTCACATTTGTGAAAACACAAAATTGATTTATTTATTGCGATAAGCCTATCCGGCGTAAATACTCTCTAAATTTAGATTGATTTTTGAGTTTTTATTTAATTTCACTGCACAAAATGCAGGTTAATCGGCACCAACTTAGGCCCGGTCTAAAAGTCGATCTCGAACCCTTTTGCACTAGAAAGGCTGAGAAATAGAAGAACCATTCGTATCAGGTTATTTGCGCTGTTTTTGTCCACCTTATCCGCGCAACAGGTACGGGTTATCGTAACTTTAAATGATAGTAATAGCCATCTAATAACCGAGTTAATAAATCGTCAGGGTTGTTGGGCTGAACACTTCCAAGATCAATTTTCTTAGGCAATTTGGTCAGTACAGTGTCCCGAAAGCTTACCTGTATCAATAGTGTGGAAATTTAATCCCAAAGAACCATCAGTTATAAATAATTAATAAAATCCTATCTATTAAACGTTGCAAAGATGCATGACCCGATGATTCCCTTATGCAAGGATGGTAGCGGTATAATTTTGGAAGCTTTGACTAACATTTTTCATGTTATATGGAATGAGGAGACCATGCCACGTGTTTGGAATAAATTGACTATCATTCGTATCTTCAAAAAGGGCAATCGTGATTCGTGTGATAACCATCTTGGTATAAGCTTGACTTAAGTCGTATCTGGGTTGTTTGCTTCGATTATCTTACGCCGTCTTAGCGCTTCGCGTGCATCACAAAAAATAGAAGAACAAGCCGGATCACGGTCAGGACGAAGTTTTACAGATCTTTATCGACATGTATATTGCCATCTCACAAAAGTCATCTTTCTATATGTCAAGGGTGAATTTGATATTCTATCGAAATTGATGTACCCAAATACTTCTTGTCACGTTGCGATATACAAGGAATTAACGCACAACGTTAATACCAGCAGTGGTTTTCGTCTACTGGCCTCTTTTTTGTTTGATTTTGCAATAGACGTAATTATGAACAACGCTCTCGTACGCTCAGGATGCAGGTGTCGAAGTTCTTCTGAGCGGTAGATTGGACGATGTTGATTATGTAGACAATGTCTTAGCATTATTTGGCAATCGTGATTTTGCTCAGGCTAACTTGAATTGATTATAAGACGTTCCATATTTCGTTATGAAATTCGCACTCACTAAATTTAAGATACTTTTACAGGATTACCCACCACTCTGCGACTGCAAAGTGAAGATCTGGTCATGCTTACAATTCATTTTTATGCGAAATTTATTATGCTCTAGTGAGACTTGGCCTCTTAGAGTTGATGATTTTAGATGCTTATAGACATTCGACCATCGGTGTTTGAGAAGCGTAGCTCATGTAGGTTACCAACAACGAATAACTAACGCTGACATCCGTAGATGTATTTTTTGATCAGCCAACTATTGCTCATCAGTTAGAAAAACAAACAAGACTCCATTAAATTCGCTGGCTCGGTGACGGTGCTCAATTACACGGCCCTATGACGTGATAAAGTGCAAGCCGCTAGGAAGCTTAATTACCGCTGTTGCCATTTTAAAATCTGATTTGTCCATATGTGTATGCTGATATCGAAGACTGCCTATATGCACATGTCTTGGGTATACGGCGTAGTACCAGGTCCTACTGGTGAGTCGCAAATAAGCACGAAACATGTTTACCTGAGATTATATCTTTTGTTCAAGTTGCCCTTGGTTTATCCTTCTGATGCTATTTGAAGTAATTTGTTAGTAGGTGTGCAAAATCTGATACATAATTGCATATATATTAGCTCTCCGCAACAACAATATTATATAATAAATTTAATAACTCAAATGAGTGAATCATATACGAAACTCTCTCGATAAAAAACTTCAGCCGGAAATATAGGCATTGTTGATCCCGTACACGTACTCCCACTCAAATATAACTAAAGCCTATATATATACGTTAAAAATTGGCTAAAGATGGCTTGACACTAATAAGAAAATCAGTTAGTTCTGAGCATATATTTGGAACTAATCTCCCAGTCCCACAGAAAGCCGAGTCTTAAAAATTATTATATATATACGAAGCCTTTATATAACACAAGCACCATCACTATCATATTTTTCTCATAAAAGAATGAAAAAATTTCGAAATTTTATTTATTAAAATTATTTGATCATTCTTTTGACTAGAAACTGGAATTCAGCCTGTGTTATTCTATTTTATTTAACTGGCCACGAATCAAACAAACCAAAAACAAAATAATCGCATCCAGGCGAAACAGAACACTCATTAGACCAACGTCGACAAACATTCCATCAAGTGGCAACAAATTCAAATATAAACAGTGACAGGAATTGCACAACAATACGAACGATCAACATTGCAATCTGCACATTCTAGTCTGTTACCAAAATGACAAAATAAAACTCATGAATACGAAAGACATCATACAGATAAAACGTTCATACACGCAATATGCGAACAAAAAGAATAATTTAAAACTCAATCCATAAATACGAAAATAAGAATGGCCGCTACATGCCCCAAACATACAGAAAACACACAAAAATAAGCTGCAATAAACCAAAAACAAGGAAAAGAATTAAAACTGAAAATCAGACTAGTTGCCATCCATTAAATCAATTGGATACCCAGAATGCTTACAAGTGAAGAATGTAATTTGCAGTTGAGTATTCTAGGAATAAACTGGCCAAAATCCAATTTGTTATTAGATATTATCTGATCTGCGTTTTGACTAACGCAGCTTTTATTGTTCTGTTAGATAATTTCTCTTTTTAAGGAATACGATGTAATATTGAAAATCAACAAACATTATAAATATGTATAATTTTTATTAGTCGACGTGTTTGATTAATTTGAGTATATATTGTAATATTCTAAGTCGCAAACAAATACATAACCATGCAAGTAATTTAATAACACTAATTTTTTTTTGATCAACATATGCCGAAGACAGATCAGCATTAAGATATAAAATACAGTGACATTCTATTCTCTGCTCTATATATATACTTTTAAACCAGTCGTCGAACAACATAGCAAAACTAACGCCAGGCACGCGTACTTGTTGTGCTGTTCGACGACTGGTTAAATGCAATGGTATTTTTGTTTACTTCGAGCTCGCAAACTAGATTTAAAGAATTGTTACCCTCACCCGCGCGATCAAAGATTTTGAATAATTAATCAATAAAAAAAGAATTATACGTTAATTTAGTGTTAATTATAACACACACTCTACGGTCAACGATATAAAATGCGCGGGTGTTATGAATAATTCTTGAAATCAAGTTTTCGAATTTCAAGAAAACACCAATCGCATTGTATTTAATCATTCGTCGAACAACATAGCAATATTACCTACAGTCAAATTTACTTTTACTAGTACGAGTAGTTTGTTCAATGACTGGTAAAATACAGTGAGATTCGTATTTACTTCAAGCTCGCAAACATGATTTTAAGAAATAAATACACTTGTTGTACAATATACCTATATCATTTAGAGTTATATATATGAAAGTGAAATGCTAGCCTACATGAATATTGAAATATCTAACGCTGCTGGAATTAAAAAAATCATGACACACTTAATTTAACGAAACTAGGAACGGCGAAAATATTTTTAGTATTCCAGATTCTACTATTAAATTTTAAAATCATGACGCAAACGTTCAATTACGAAACATCTTTGAACAATCAAATTTATACTCATTCATCAGCGGATTTAAAGGCCTTGTGTACAGCAAGTTCGAATAGAACGCAGCCATTTCCCATGGCCCAGTTTACGACGAACGAGCATGGCATAGAATCGACGTATATATGCTACATTGCTAGGGATGTATTCTCGTGATTCGCCTGCCTTAAACCCACTAGAGCAACTGTATGCAAGTACGGAAAATGCTACAGCTAATGACAAAATCGACTAGAGCATTATAGTTCCTCTTCAAGAAAGATATAATCGAATACACTATATACAGATAAGACGAGGGATAGCTACACTGGTAAGAATGGATGCTGTACGCAAGTTGCCATAGTCATAACATTTAAGAGAGAAAAAATATCGAAACTGGACTAATTATACAGACATAAACATCGATCTAGGTCTACAACAAGGCAACAAATACTGATAAATCAAAAGGTACTGCCAAAATTAAGGTTAAAAATAGTTTTTACATTCAGTAGCAGATTCTAGGTCAATGTGCTGAGGATAAAATGTGCATGAAAAAGCAACCAATCCCAATAAGGCCCATAGTCGTATCACTCTAATTGGGGAAATTGAGGTTGAAAAAATCTGATCTCATGGAAACAAGCAAAGTTTCAATCATTCCAGTTCGATAGTCATAAACAAATAACTAGACCTTGAAGCAAGCGCTCACATTCCAGCAGCTGGAATTCTGTGCATATTATGGAATGTGTTCTGTTCTAAAACAGAAGAGAGAGCGTCGTTCATTAACTCCCTCGCATTTGTAGTACGGACTACTGCGCGCGAGTAAGTTATTATTAATCCTGTTTGAACAGAAATTCTTACTAGGCAGTAACCAACTTCTGAGTTCAAATTAACGCGATGTGTATAAACTCTCGATCGATTTCGCGATGATATTGATCCCTTTCCTTTATTGCATAAAGGACTGCATTCTTTACGCTCATCTATAACAGGTTGTTTTCGTTTGCTAACAATGTAAGCCTCAGGAAATAAGACACGTTGGTAGATACAGAATGCAATAATTATTTGTTTTATCCATGAGATATAGAGACACGTAACTCATTCATTGTGTGGAGATAAAACTTGTATCCTAATGACCTACTACTTAAGGCTAACGAGCACCATCTTCCAAGAATATCTGAGTTTAGGTGCAATAAAATGCTTCCGTCTATTCTTTTCGTGAAATCAGTCTCACCAGGGGCGGGCCAGCAGCTAGACTTCAGATTTTAGAGACTACTGATGATACATGCCGTTACTGAATTAGACCTGTCAGAAGGTGAACGTTGAAATCACCGCCAGGATACACCACACTTCTCAAATAGAATTACAATGCCTAATAAATGCCCGCTCATCTTTACAACAGTTTTCAGCACTAAGTAACCACATGAAAGTAGACGTCAATAAAATTATTTTAGTTAAAATTTAATATAAAAACGTAAAATTATTGTTATAATGATAAACATAAGTAAAAAAATTGATAAAGAAAATTTACATGTCGTTGATAGCTTTAAAAGTAATTTGTTTGAAAGAGTAATGCAACGATGACTCAAAAAATTAACAAAATAGGTCAGTTTAGGATTTTGGTACAGAAGTCAACTTCTTGAAGCATTTAATGACGCTTCGTCTATAAACCAACATTCAGAATGGTTAATTAACACCACTATCGGTTTCAGGAAAGCATCATAAATCAAACATAAACAGTGTAGACAAAATCGACTCACAATTACATAAAAACAAAAATAACAAAAGAAATTAAAAAAGTATACTGTAGAACTTCAATGAGGTAGCACAACATTGATGAGAATAAACATGCCATCAAGACTGGCATGCTTGACCTGTCTATATGCTGTCCAGAGCAAGACTATGTCCAATTATTGAAATCAAGGTTTCTACTTTGACATACATTTGCTGGTATAAGCTAAGCTTTGTGTAATGTGAAAAAGGAAATTCATTTTATAATAAATAGTTCAACTTGACAAATGGAAACAAATAATGAGACAGATGTATACATCAAGATTGCAACCATGATTTCAGTAATTGTTATCACCGATCGCTCAACGTATGTTCTTTTAAATATTGCATAAGTTATACAATAAAACAAGGCGTATATAAGGTGAGCAAAAAAATGTTCTGATTTTTGCAAACCTTAAATAAATTTTGGTTTGCTTCTCAACGGAAGTTCGAAACGTGTCAATGTGTGTGACTGAAAGCATTTTTCACGACTGAACGCATAAATTGGATTAGAGGTTACCTTCAGAGAGGAAACTCAATTTAATCAAATTATATGCAGCAAGCAATTTTTGTTACACAATCACGGCCAAAGGAACAACCGAAAGAAAATCAGAATTTTATATGCACGTTAATACGAGAATTTCACAGCTCATCGACTCCTGGTGCTTCTACGAGATAGAATAATATTTCACGTGAACCCACACTGAATTGAGTCGATAAATTCGTCAAGTTAGATGACTTAAATGTCGTTTGCAGTTGCTCCTTCACATGACAATTTAAGGATTCGCCAAATGATTTATTTACAATTGATTGCAACTTAATTATAAAATAATTTACATGTAATAAGCTCATCGACTAACTAAAAGCATCCATCTGGTGCCATAGCCAAATTGATAAGGATAAACCGAGAAAATACACGTGTAAACGCCGAGTTGGGATTTCCAGTTCCAAGATGTTTCAACATTTTACGAATAGCAAAAATATAGGAATGGGCAGCGATTACGATGCAAATAATCTATTTTAATCGTCCTGTAGATTGAATTCAACCGTGGTTCGCAGGAATTAAAATCATCATAGTCTGCCAATTGCGTCAATAACAGTCATTCTCCCGTGGCTAATTCTATAAACAACGTCTATAATTTATCAGTTAGTAAATGGAGCGGCTGCATTACACGCCCGAAAGTAGTTCACTACAAAATTATATTTAACACAATAAGAAAAACAACGGTCATGAAAACGTCACAAGTAGCCGAGTAATTTTTGAAAGACGTTTGGCCAAATAATTTGTGCTTGTATTCGTTTATTTTTTAGCATGAAGACTGACTATTCATGGATTGGTTGTTGTAAAAGTTAAGACAAGAACCAAAGCAGCTGTGAAGCGTGTTTTATGAGTTGCAGCATTTAGATCAAACTTCTTAGATTTTATCCATATAGAAATAATCAATTCACATGCCATTTGAACATTTAAAATAATAAGAGGATACAATCAAAATGTCGACATAAATCCCATTCAATGGCAACAATCCAGTTAATATGCAGTTAATTCCCGACAAAATTAGCTTTCATAAAACATTAATAAATATTGGCAGGCTTGCCTAACCTGAAAGATATTCAAATGAAAGATGACTTTTTGTTACAAATAAAAGACTCACAGAAGAATGTTAGCATTTATTATGTTTACATATGAATGAGGATAGAGCACAAATTATGTTCAAATAAGGAAAACGCAAATTAGAAACTTGACAATCCCATACATTAATAAATCAGATATAGAAACAGAATCTAGTTTATTAAACTTCATGATGAATCTAAGAAACGACAGAAATAAGAATAATTTAATTATAAAACTATGAAGTGTAATGAATATGAAGATCGCGTAACGTTTGTCGGCGAATTTCAATTCCTTTCGTTGTTGTGAAAAAAGACTGCACTAAAAATAATGTTTTGATGAAACTACTGGTCAAAATGGTAAAGAAAAATTTATTAACATTTTCCTCATTTCACAAACGGTCACAACCAAATGAAAATGAGATAGGAAGCGTATGTTTGTTACTTAAGAAATGTCATTTGCATGGGTTTATTATTATGACACTGTTTATTCACAAATCAGTCAAAATAGTATATATATATATATATATATATATATATATATATATATATATAATCTTATACATTTTATTTCAACTGTGAAATAGACCTGATTACGCGAAAGTTTTTCTTTCCAAATGTTAGTTGCCACTCTAATTGCATAACAGGATCCTCGAATATAAATCTACATTAATTGCACAGATTTTTCTTGAAAATGTCCGTCACAAATTTTACGTTCCTGTAATTTTTAGGTCACACTTTACACATCATCCGGCGAAAGAAAAACTCGCTAACATGTATGTAAAGTCCGAAGCGACTAGTTGCAGAAATCTGACCATCACATTCAAAGATTCCATAGGCTACAAAAGAAAATATGCGAAGATTTCGGTAAAAACTTAATAAATTTTCACCAACAACAAACTGAAAGCCTAGGATCTACTGTGCATTCTACTTAACCAAAAAGGCAACCAAATTGTCAAACAAACAAATATTTTAGTTAAGTATCCATACGTTTGCCGGTCGTATTAAATAGTAAACAAATATAGATTTGGAAGTAAACGGTATTCTTTGTCATAACGTAAAATTTACCGGCCACGCACTTTTTTAAATACAAAGAAGGCGCCCTGTTTTAAGTCTATTTGTACTACAACCGCTCAGATAATTCAGTAAACATTTCGACTAGAAAGTAATCATGTTACAAACAGTCCTGCAAACGAGCCAGGTGAAAAGAATAGAAAGTACAATTATGAATATATGCACAAATTAAACTATAAATAAAATGCGCATACTACTGCAATGACCTCATTTCCATGCAATAGCTGTCTTTTTCCGTCAATGCTAATTACCTGTTAAAAGTGGGCAGAGTGGTAAAACCATTAAAATGACGCTTCTGTGAACACAAATAAGCACAAATCAGGATAGACACGGCCAAGGACACGACGCTGACGAAGAACACAACAAGTATCGGTCGCATGGCTTGACTAGCTTCGCCAAGACAATCAGGGAGGTGACAGGCAGCAGACACATCATCACGTGAAAGTATTACAGGTTGCAGGTAGTCAATCACTGCTGGTAGTTGACACCCTTCTTCCGCTGGAAAATCTTTGCACGGAGGAACCTGGTGATAAGTAGCCTGGCAATAAAACACAGCAACATTTTTGTAAAATAATTCTGACAAAATAAAAGACTTTTCCTAGTCATGTAATATCTATAAAAATCAAACCTCTTTTACAAAAAAAAATTGACATAGAACTGCATCGATTTCGTGACATACGAGATAAGCTGCAAGTCTCTGAAACAGGCGTATTTGGCATTAGCTATGCTAGCAATAGTCCTAACTACACCTACACATTGTAAAGTGATTTGATTATAACAAAAATATTGTGTTTGCATAATAAAAGCGCTGTATGGAGCAGTAATATTAAGGAGATGACCAAGCACATGGGGCACCCGCTATTTTTAAAAAATGCAATAAGGAATGATTTGGCAAATACTAATGACAAATCAACATGTTCTCGAAAGAATTGCCAAGAAACAAATTTTAGCAGACTCGTACTATCCGGCCTAATAATTGTACCATTAACCAAACACGATGAGTGGAAAAATCGATGAAGTATGGCAATTTATCTACAGAAAACTTGTGGTGTCAGATACTTGACCACGTCTTCAGTCTCATAAATAAGCTCAAACATTATATATATATATATATTTATTTATATAATTTTTATTTGTGTACCGACTTTAACATTTAACAGGTCTATCAATGTACACAATTATATTTATTTCGGTTTTAATAAGCTAGAATAAGGCATGTTAACTATCTTGAACAAAATCGACATGTTATTTAGCATAAGCTTTTCAGATGTTTGAAATAAGTAAAGTGATATTAAATAACTCGGAAATGTTAGTCAAGAGACGCCTAACGAGCTAATATATTGTTTTTCATTATATATATATATATATATATATATATTTATATATATATTTATATACATATATACATATATCAATTTCTGTGGCAAATGTTGCTGGATTCTGCTTATCAATTGCTTCTTCGTACGTCCGATATATGTGCTACCGCACATACATGAGAATTTGTAGACTATGAATGATTTGGAGAGAATTGGCAATTGATCTTTGGCATCCAACGTCATGATTCTCTGTGTACTAAACGTCATGTTAACTTTAAGACTGGGAAAGTCCTCCTTAGTCATTCTATTTAGCCGCCGTGCAATTAATGAGGTTGGTATGTCGCTTCTAAATGGTAAGTTTAGGAAAACCTGCTTGACTGTATCCTCTCTAGTGCGAATCTGCCGTGGTCTGAGGTTGACATCAATGAAACGCTCTGGGTAGTTGTTCATTAGCAAAATTTTGCTGAGGTAGCCCAGATCTTCCTCAATCTTGTGTTTAGAGCAGATGTTCCTGATTCTGTGTGCTAGGTTGTTTACTAAGTTTCTTTTGTTGGATTTTGGCACACTGCTGTTGTAGTGAATGTATTGTCCGGTGAAAGTGGATTTTCTATATATGGCCAGTGTCAAATCCCCGTTTTCTTCTCGAGTGAGTTTGATGTCAAGGAAGGGAAAACTGTCGTCTTTCTCTACCTCGAGAGTGAATTTGATGTCTGGATCGGCTCCATTTGCTTGTTTGAGGATTTCGGAAGGGTCTGCTGCTTCTGAGATGAACAACATACATATATATATATATATATATATATATATATATATATATATATATATATATATATAGTATCAGGCATGGATTCCTATTACTTAATTATTACACAAAGCATTTAAATTATTTGAAGGACCACGTCATTATGTTTAAAGATTATATTTAAAAAAGAAAGAAATTGAATCCGTCTATGAAAAATATTTGCAAACATTTTCTACTCCTAGACATATGTAACGAAGCTTAAAATTAAGCTAGCCACAGCACATTAAAAAGTTATTGGAGCCAAAATTAACGCAGTTACGCATAAACATATAATAATAGGAGATAAATGTAAGAACACACAACACTTTACAAAATCAGCTCAAAAAATTATATAACTCGCTTCACTATTCGAATGCTATTGATAAAAAGAATGTTACGTAGCGCTGATTTAGAACAATTAAATTGTAAAATTAGACTTAGCTTTGGTTGCTCCACTTGAACAAGTGATTTGTGTTAAAAGTATGTATTAGGTGTTGCGAACCTGGTAACAAATTAGTTCAGTTGTGACCAGAAGGATAAACTAAAGACAGCATGGTCAGAACTGAACTAATTTGTTACTAGGTTCGCAACACCTAATACATATTTGCAACAAACAATATTTAACTGTTTTGTTAAATGTTTAGATTTTATTTGAAATGTACTATTCGGTTTAATTGTTTTGACATTGTTGAACGCGCATATGTATCAAATTTAATGTCTTTTTAAATTCATTAGTTTGTAAATATTTTTTCCTTGCACTACTTCTTATAATTTTATTAACGCTGCATACTTTTTTTCAAATAAGCGCTCATTTTAGTAAAAAAATATTCACTATGCACACGATAAGACAGATGAAACATCGATGCCCGATAATACTACCAGGAACAAAAGCACGAAAAACAATATCAGAGCCCAAATGTAAGAAGATAATCCTTTTATTAATGAATTTCGCGCTTGTATAAGGCGTGGTGAGCGTAGTAACAGATTCTTTCAAATGAAATATTTCCTATGGCTAGTGACCAGAATAATTTTGTGTCTAATGTTCTTCGGACCTTAGCAAGAGAAGCTCATGTAAACAGGATAAAAAGCCGAAAAATAGCAGTTTTTAAATTAAGAATACAATACGAAAGGAGCTGGTTAAAATCAAAGATAGTAATTTATTAGTAGCAATATGGCAAGAGCAAAAACAACTTTGGCCACATCGCGTCGAAAACATTACTAATTCAAACGCGATTTCGGCAGGAAACGGAGATAGGAATTTTTAAATGTTAATAATTTATCTATTACAAGCACACAAGAAGTCTATATAGACGCCGTATTCCGAAAACACAATGGAACTGCCATTACGATACTGAGAGATTTAACTCAATGATAATTAACTTCTGACACGACCAACATGTATCATGAAGCGATATACAATATCGTTTACTAGGTGCACAACACATAATACGCAAAAACAATATCGTTTGTTTTTGTAAATAACTATCTGCAAATAACCGTGTTTATACAAAATTGACTCGTTTATTGCTTGATTGTACGCCAAATAAGCAACATTAAAGTGAAAACAAAATACGGACAGAAATGAACTTAGCTGAGCATTGTGATAATTATTTCAACGGAATTGAAATAGTCTAATAACAATACACATTCATCAACCAGCACAAAAATCTATCAAAAACAAAATTAGGTTTGATTTGTTTGACATACTAAAAAGTAAGACTTTAGAAATAGAGTCACAGTCAATTTTCGATAATATTTTGTTTGCAATTTAAATAATTATTAATACATTATTTAATTAATTCATTAAATCATTAATTATTTTAGTTTATAACTTCAGGGGTATTTATGATGAAATCCAACATATATCCACACTTGCATAAATAACTAAATACAAATACCTATATAGATACAAATGCACAAACGTACATTCATACATATCTGTATAGGTACACGTAGATATACGTGCAAGCATAACTACAAAAAACATTCAAACACATATATAGAAACCTATTTCCACGCATACACATATAAATGTGTACCAAGATACATAATCTGAGACAAAAGTGCCCCGTACACTTTGATCTAATATAACCAATGTCAAAAATTGTGAATTAACAAATGAATCTCAACCAGATTTTGCTTTGTATTTGATTACCTTTTCATTCCCCCATTTATATTTGTCATTAAATCCAAGCTATTATACTTATATTCACCAATATAGTGAAACTTGTAATGAGTGAAGACTGCTAGTAATTTATTGGACTATACAAAGTACGTTATGCGTTAAATTAAACACATTCTATTATGGATTAAATGTCGCCACAAATCGTAAATACTCAGATTGAATCGAGCTCAATTAATTCATTCAACTAGTTTTGAGTAGGGAAACATCAATATAAATAGTAATTTGAAGAGATCAAAAAATACACATCTAGAATATTAAGAATGCGTGCTAAATATGTTCAATTTAACGAAATAAAAAATTAATTAATGTAAATAACTTATGTAAATACATGACAAATATCAATTTATAGGATATGCTTGTGAATTGGAAAATTTAAAAAAAAATCAACTTAAAGTTCTTCACTCCATTGATTTGTAGGAAACAAGGGAAGGCAAATCGTAACAAAATTTGACAACTAAACGTAATGCAGAGCCAAAGAAAATATCCACCGAATCCCCTTAGCCCTTGGCCAACCAAATGCGCAAGATGTGCGGAATTGGGTTTCACAAAAGTAATTTTCAGCAGTTTATACCCAATGGTAAATGCTCATGTATAGATAAATTTTCAGGTCAAAATTACCGGAAAAATTAAAAACGCCAAATAAACTATTCTGCAAGCAGAAAACATTAATGCGATGCATTATTTATAAAACCTACATTCATATCCTCGAAACCTCTCTTGTAGGCTACACGCAAGCGATATTGATCACGTGGAGCTGGAGGAACAGGACCGTATAATTCTATCATAACGCAGGCGGCATACGGCGGTGCAATGTCATCGACTACTCCGAAGGCGGCTAAAAGAGGAGTAACATCAGTATCGTGTGCAGAATATGTTAGCATGCGAGGAGTGACATTTAAATGTGGATATTGAAATATGTTAGGAACTTTATTGGCATTAGAACGATTGCCAGACGTTAAATCCATGTGGTCGTTGTCAGTAGCACTATTCATTGTGGAGTGTATTTCATTGTTATCTGTCAGTGCAGTAAAGTGATTCACCATACTGTGCACAAGAACACCAATACGTAGTCGAAGTGCTTCATTGCGCTGTGCATACTTTAGCTAGATGGAACAGAATTTAAAAATACGCAAAATTTAGGCCGGGTACTGCGGCAGACAAGAAAAGTATTATAGGAAGTAAGATAAATATACATAGATCTGTCTTGACTGAGGATATCACACTTGCGACAAATTGTTTTTTTGTGAGTATGATGTCATCCCTGAAGATGGGACTGGAAATAAAGTCACGAAAAATAAAAAAAATTGTTAACTTGATCACATTTTCGTACAAGCAGTGTATGGACGGCTTCTGAGTCACGGGACTAGTGAGAACCCATAAATCAATTAAAAACAAACTGTGCACACAGAAATGTAAAGGAACCAAGATTTTACCAACATGCGAGTGCTATCATTTGTCTCGCAACTGTCAATTTTTTATCAGCTCAAATAACGGCAGCACAACGCAACTGGAAATTACTTTTAATGAATATTAATATATAAACAATATCCAAAATTTATTTTTTCAAAAGTAACCAAAACCTAAGATTAATCCTTAAGCATGCCGAAATAACAAGCGTAAAATATAGGATTAAAGAGTAACAAAGAACAAATACAATATCATAAGAACAGGTGCTTCGGCCATACTTATAGTTACTCGAGTAAATGAACAGACTTCAATTCACAATCCAATAAATTATCTTATTACTATTCTGTATAAATCTGAAATGCGACTCGGGGAATAAACAAAGAATGTGCTCCTATATACAATAATTCTAGGTTCACTTTGGAAGTCCAATTGCACGCGTTAGTCGATTATTAGTCGATACACACACACAAGTCCAAACCGATTCCAAAATCGATGCTTCGTGTTTACAGCTTTCGAAAACCTGCAGAATGTCGAAAAAACTTTGCGAGGTTCGCTAAAATATTAAAACATTAATGAAATTTATCGAAAGCCCACAAGCCAATAAAAGAATTTTTTGATTAGGAAATCTGAATGCCACAAAAGCTATAATATATTTAATAGCATTCAGTAGTACTTAGAGTGCCAATAGTCAAATGAAACTCGCTCTGTGCCGCCGAGGGAATCCTATTGAATACCTTTACTATCTCATTGGGTAAGATAGAAAAAAATAGTTCCTACATTTACTAAAATCTGAAATACCAACTTGCCGAGATGCATAAAAAGGCAACATGTTAAAGTATTAATTAAGTACAATAGATGTTGCGAATAATTAGAAACACCTGTACTACGAGAAAAGACTTAACTTCATTTTCACAACATCTAAATAACTATTGTTAAAATTACATCTAAAATTAAATTCATGCGTTTCTCTTTACACTACAATAAAAGTTCCTTATTATGAGATCATAAAATTACCACCGTATAAATGTTTAAAAAATCAGATTCCCACGATCATTTTTTTATTCCTATTAGCCACACAAAATTATATTTTCCCAATAAATTAAAACACAGAATTGCGACAATAATAAGGTCCATGTGAGATGGCTATCTCTAGACACTTAGTTTAAAGTATAATAAGGTCGAAAACATAAATGTTATTGAAAAACTAAAAATAACTAGTAAATAACTAACCTGCCATAGTTCATTACGCACATCTATTAATTCTTTTAAAAGTGAGGGAGTCATCCAGTCAGGAACCGTTCTGTTATGCGACAATATACAAATGAGGTCATCTGCTACGGACCCAACATTGTGCTGATCAACCCGTTTCAGTCCGGTCATTTTGTTAAGTGTACTGAACAGATTTCCATGCTTCAAAACAATATCTATTACGGAATCCGATTTATAATACTCTTTGACAAGTTCGTCCAGACGAGGGCAATGCGAATTCAACAGCAGCACGTCTTTTGCCTATAATTTAATAGAGATAGAACATCGAGAACAAAAGTAAGATTAAATGTAGCCTGGATGATATTAAAAATTTAAAAAGTAATAATGGAAAATCACTCTAAATCCCGATGATATTTTCAACCAAATGATACCAGTTCCTAAGGATTTCACTGTACGAAAGACAAAGTCATCATTGAAAACCTTCCAAAATGTGCAAAAATACAACTTCTAAAGATTAATAGTGAGAATATAACCATCATAAAATTAGAATATAACAACGAATCAAATCAAGTAATGACTAAAAGAGTAATTGCCATTTAAAGTATATTATTATAGATCACGATTAAAAATGAATTGTATTACAGATATTAATTCGCATTTAAAGGTTATTTTGAATGTTAAATCACGGTAAATCTTTACAGAAGTTAATTTTTGCAAGATTATACAGGCATAAAGAGACTGATTTACTTCAACACGCAGAATGAAATATGAGATTCAATGTCAATCATGCAAAGCCTACAACAGAAGAGAGTATAAGGAGTATTCGATCTAGTTATGATGGCAAAAATTAAAGTAATTTTGCAGTTTTCAATCTTTGAATAAAAAGAAATTTAAGTTGTTAAGAAGCCCAATCACTAAAACTAGATTCTCATAAAACAAATGAGTGAAACTATTTGGAAGGGGGTTACGAATCTCAATGTTTTTATATCACAACCTTTTGACACTACGCTCCTAAACACCCAATTAAATTAAAAAGGCATTCTAACTTTTAAATTTATGAAAAATCGACTTAGAATAAGGCAAAAACATTAATAAATCCCACTTCTACATCAAAAACACATATTTATACATTACATACAATATTAAATGTACTAACATAGACAAGTTTTGTTATTTAAATTTGTTTTCACAAAGTTCCAACATAAAAGGTAGTTAAAAAGCAAGCGTGTGCACATTGGATTGAACTGCCTAATTCCCTGATAAAGAAGTCGTGTTTATTGTATTTTTATTAGCTTCAACAATCTGGCTTTCAATCAATAACTAACAGTCACATGATGGGTTCCAATTTTCCATTAGAAATATTTTTAGTTATCAAGTTATAAATGTTTATATATATATATATATATATATATATATATATATATATATATATATATATATATATAGTTGGTAGAAGGCATCTACCTGGAAATACATATCTTCATCCAGTCACCTGACTTGGATTCTAATTTTTTTACTACGACGTACAGTGAGCCAGTTTAGAATTTGAAATTTAACGCTTTTGCAATTTTATTTAACACACATCATCATTCACAGCAATACAAAACCCAATATTAACAAAGGATTCACAGCTATATAATCATAAGAAAAATAAAAAAACGAGATTGTTTTATAAGTAACGACAAAAATAAAAATTTATGTGAGATAGTTCCTAATTAATATGGGTATATTTATCTAGATAACAAACAAAAGTGAAGCAAACTAAATCTCTAAACAAACCATTACGGCCAGGTCAGGCTCGCAACATGAGCAATACAGCTTTATTGCGGTTTTCACACTATTATGTCATAAATTCAACAAGAACTCGTAACTGAGATGAGAACTAAACCAGAATTCTGCAATAAGATCGCTACTGAGCTCGCCTCGATGCCATATCTCGCATGGTTTCCAACCAATAACAATGATGTGTACGTGGACCCATCCAGACTGTCGATTTGTTCCCACACTACTCAATTTGAATGTAGGCGACTAGCAGTTTCTGTAGTGTCAAACTCTGTCAATCTTGTTTATTATGCCAATCTGGCACTGGATTAGAGACTGATGCTTTACTGGGAAATCATTTGATGTCATATGCATAACGTAACAAGCCAACTAAGTTGATGGAGCCGTGTTTTTATTACGCGCAGAACTTGCTGACTGATCGAAAAATACATTTATGGATGTCAGAGTTGGTCATTCCTTCTTGGTAACATATAAGTGCTTTTCTTAAACTAATACTAGATGCGCGG
Source organism: Eudiplozoon nipponicum (assembly GCA_029291075.1). Classification (NCBI taxonomy): domain Eukaryota; kingdom Metazoa; phylum Platyhelminthes; class Monogenea; order Mazocraeidea; family Diplozoidae; genus Eudiplozoon; species Eudiplozoon nipponicum. The sequence goes on from JAQBSW010002663.1 coordinate 57,801, forward strand.
GCGATAATAACAATTACTATAATCAAGGTTGTATCTTGATCAAGCCATCGGACATTTAATGTAGACCGGTTTCTTCCTTATTGGGAACTTATCACGTAATGTTCAGAATTTTCCGCGGACAGGGCTCGAACTTGCGCACGTCTGCTTCTAAATCTGATGCTCTAACCATTAAGCCACACTGCCGTACATTACGCAATGTTTAGCTATATACTAAATGCTTCTTGGTTGGCAGAAGTTCTATCGAATCTTCTTTTGTGAATACTGTATTGTGTATGCATGATAAGAGGCCTGATGATTAGTCCGGAAATGAAAATTCGAAACGTCGACAGCTAACGAAGATTAGATTGTACCTCGTTTCCAGTGGTTAGTATAAACGATGTTGAAGCCTTTGGAAGGGACGAAGCCGCGTCCAGTGAAGAAGAGGAAAAATCGGTGTGTAATTGGAAATGAAGATCAATCGAATCTTTACGAAACGGATAGTGCAAACCAACACCTCGCGAATGCAAATCGCGGAGAATCAACAAATGAAGCTCGCACTGCGCAATCACTTGAAACATATCATAACAAAATGTCCAGAATTTGTCGCGGACATGGCTCGAAACTGAGTAAGTCTGCTTCGGAATCTGGTGCTCTAACCAATAAGCCAATCGAAGATACTTTGAAGTCTTATATATTTAATCAAGAGTTGAGTTCATTTAGTTGGACCTGTTTAAACAATTATCTTGTGTATTATCAACATCTTAAACCGTCAGTTATCAGAATAAAAAACTGATACTTCTGAAGCAGACGTGCCCAGGTTCGATCCCTGTCCGCGGCAAATTCTGGGCAGTACTTGACAGCCGCATATCTAATTTTGCTTTCCATTTTTAAATGAAGTTTGCGAACTTGATGTTAGCACCAATCCTGTTGTAGTTAACCAGTCGTTGAAAATGTCAAAACTACCGTTAGTCATACGTGCTTAGTGTTACGAACGTCCATGATCATCTTCATGGTAAGATGGAAAACTGATTAGCGAGGATCAAACCGCATTGAATATATATATGCGGCTGTCCCCCTACTATTCTCGCGTACAAAGTACTTCAGTGGAAATGTTGGCTGCATAATTTCTATACATAGCATTTTTTCAGTTTTTACCAAATAAAATTAAGCAATCATTGATTACGCCTGTGGTAGTAACACTCGCAATGTTCTTCGACGTCTAGTTAAATACGATGGGGTTTATGTTTACTTCAAGCCGATAAACTTGATTTCAAGAATTTTTAAAACCACCCGTGCATTCAATGAATTTATAATTGTATTACCCATATTTATGTGGCGAAAGCTGCAAAAAGTTATTGTTCGAAATAGCATAAAAATTGTGCAGCCGACATTTCCTGTGAAGTACAATTTATACGAGACTAATAGAGGTGAGAGCCGCATATCTAATTTTGCTTTCCATATATATATGCTTTGCGGCTTTATCCTCGCTAGTCAGTTGGCCGCCGTAATCTAATCATCATGGAAGGTAGAAACGCGCCAGTGCTTGCGACTGGAGTTAGTTTCGCTTTGTTGGTCGACGACTGGTCAAATAAAATGGGATTGGTGTTTACTTCAAGCTCGCAAACTTTATTTAACGAAAACCAAATGGATCACCTCTCAATAGACCTTTCTATTCAGTCTGAAAATTTTGCCATTCTAAATTGTTCGCAGCGTAAAATTGTACAAATAGTGAAAAATACCTGCGGTACAGTATGCACAGGCACGGGCGTCCAGTGTAATCCGAACTTATCAAGTGGCGACGTAGAATTGAAATAAAGACCAGCAATATTCGCCATCGCAGACATCAATGCCCGATCGATGTCCGTGCTCCTAGCATGATAGTCTGATGCATTATATCTCTGAGGAAGGAAATCTCCATAGCGTTCGCGAAGCCAACGGCCCAGGATAAAGTGTTGTTCGACGCCCTTCTCTGTCAGCATTCCAAAGCCATCTGGCCATGACTTTATTCCATCTTGACCATCATTTGGAAAATCTTTAATTGGTGACCGGTCACCATGTCTGAATAGCACATGTACATGTCGCAAATTATCTGTGTTTAATTGAACTGCCTGAGCACACCCAAGGCTAATGCTGACAACGCTCCAAATCAGAAAACACCATATAAGAACGCCCATAGCTTGATGATACTGCAATTACATAAAAAAGAACTATTAAAGACATGTGAAATCAATGATAAATGTTGCAATTTCAAAAAAATTGACTTCCGAAACCGAAATATTCCTGAGAAAATCGAAGACAGTGGACGCAAACAACTTATTGGGTACACCAAGGGCCAGGTAAGCAATCACATCATCCGAATTATGTACGAATTAACTACAATCAAGGTTGTGAACTTGATACAAACATCTGAGCCATTAAACACACTTATTTTTCAGTATAAACTAAGAATTTTGTCTAGTCTGCGGCAGTGTGCCTCGGTGATTAGAGCACCAGATTCAAAAGCAGACGTGCCCAGGTTCGAGCCCTATCTGCGGAAAATTCTGGGCAGAACGTGATGAGTACTCGATAAGGACGAATCCGATCTACTGGATGAATTGCCTTTTCTACGCAATACAATTCTTAATTTATACTGGCAAATGTATGTACTTAATGGATAAGGTGTTTATATCAAGATCGCAACCTTGATTAAAATAATTATCACCGCCCGCGCAACCAATGTTCGTTTATATATATATATATATATATATATATATATATATATATATATATATATATATATAAATTTATTTAGGCGGTGCCTGTTCAGTAATGACAGATTAAGGACGGTTAGTTGGAATTTTGGGTCTAAATGGATGTCACATGAGCTCCACCCAAAAGGGGAAAAACTAAACGAGTTACATTAGTTATAATGTAACTAAAATTGTGTGTAGTTTGTAGCAGGGTGGCTCAGTGATTAGAGCACCAGAATCCAAAATAGACTTGCCCAGGTTCGAGCCCCGTTCACGGCACATTCTGTCCTGTACATGAGTTCCCAATAAGGACGAAACCGGTCTACTGGATGAATTACCTTTTCTACACTATACAATTCTTAGTTTATACTTGAAAAATGATTGTACTTAATGGCTCAAGTTTTTAAATACTCACCGACCGCGCAACCGATGTACGTTTAATTATATGTACAAATTTGTTTATTTAATTTAACTAAGGAGAATGGCAACTCCTGTAATACACAGCTTTATTTCATTTCTAGTTTTAAAAACATGAAATTCACCCTGGATGAAAATTTTATTTTTGTATACCATATGCTCGGGAATTACGGATGATTTCTACTCATTTATCTGATTTTCGGATTGCGTACCAAAAATGTTTGAAACCACCGTTTAAACTAAAATTTCCACTTGACATATTGATTGTCAACTTAGTGGGTGATGTGCTTTCCATTGAAAAAGATATCCGTACCAAGATATCGAAACATATAGAGAAATCATGAAAGCAGTGGATTCAAACAATTCGGTATGCAATCCGAAAACCAGGTAAATAGTCTATTCACTGTCGCGCAACATGTTTCCTTTAAAGATTTCTACTCATTGCCAGTTGAGTTTAGTCTAAAATATCCTAAGATTTACTACTTTAACAATAGACCAGTCTAACGTATATAGCGCATCGAGCAGATACAGCCTATGTACAAATAAACAACATTGGGCTGCCAAAGAGCTGGGAGATTACTCTTTATATTGATGTAGGTAAGACGTTTATTTTAAAAATACCAATCTTGTATCAGGCCTCTTAATAACCAATGTCTTTATAAAACGTAGAGTACATAGTTTAGATAGTAATCCGTTTAGAAGATAAAATAACATGTCATCCGACTGCGCAAAATTTCACCGAATTCATGATTCATTCAATATTTTTTTCCGAATACAATTTTAATAATAAAATGTTGTGACTCCATCCAGCTCTTCTCAATAAAATTCTTCCACACAGAATTTCTATACGCTGTAAAATAAATTGCATATAAATATCGTTGTTTGGAAAACCAGGACTACGCTGGGATCAAATATGAACTATCTAATCCATGACTTTAATCTAAATATTCGTTCCTAAATTACCATCATCCAGATTTAATATCAGTAATTCGATGAAAAGCAGTACGTTAGTCTATTTTTGCGCAGGAAAGTAAACTGAATATGATGGCCAGCGTTGTTGAAATCTTTAGTAAGATCATTTGTTTCGACATCTTTTATTTATATTATAAAAGTATCATAAACCTACTTCAGATATGTATAGCAGTACTTCTGAGTAAATGGTTTAGTTTTGATGTTTCCAGATACAAAAATTAAGTATCGGCTAACAGACTCCTTCACGGACTGTTCATTGCTATCCAATCGCCTTAAGTTAAATATTGACTATTGCACTTAAATTGAGTATCCTTAATGCACATATTGAGGATACTTTTAAGGTGACTTCTATGTATGCGGAATAAAGTGTTGCAGCTGTCGATAAATTTAAAGAAGAAATCGTGTTTTCTCGATAGAATTGCTTGAGAACAGTTTTGAAACACCAAATGATATCATTGTCGTATTCATGAAAATAAAACGGATTAAATTTCAATTTTTATGTGAGAATTATTTTATTTCACATTTCAGTTTGTTCTATGAAGTAATGCCAACTGAACCAGTCGGTCTAAAAAGCAGAAATTGCACGTTCAAAAGAACATGGTTTTCATTCAGTCGGTCGTACATTCAAGCCACGCGCGTGAAAATGGATTTTTCTAGTTTAGGACGGCGTGTGCTTTTATCATTTAACATTAGAAGATTCCGCAAAAGCCGAACAAAAAGCCTAACTCAAAACAGGACGTGCTTTATGTATTTCGAAGCAATAAATGAAAATAAGCGGCGCAATTTGGAAGCTGTCCGTTGCAACAGCTTTTACTAGCAGTTAAATAAATAAAAATTGAATATAAACTGATGAAGTAGTTGCAATCGTGCTTCTGGTTGTAAGTGTCTCGCATCTCGTCTGCTGTTCTTTAATGTGTACATGCAATAAAAATCAGTTCCCACTTCCTTTTAAAGTTAATATATCAAGGATCAAATATTTCAGTTGAACGGAGATATGATGCAAATAAAATTATTGTAATAATCTTTTATAAGAAAGCAATGCTGGAATATAAAAAATATTTCTTTATTGAAATAAATTGCACGTGAGGTTAGATAGTTGTTTCCGTTGGAAGATCGTAAGTGTTTTCATATCTTCATATTCCATTCATATATATTTAAAATCTGAAATTCCCGATTTAATTTATAAAATGGTTCTTTTATTGCATAAAGAATCATTTCGTTTGCGAGATGAAACTACAAATGAATTATCAAATGGACATCAAGTCTTAAATAGCTCTGTTTATACGCACCAGTTCCTGGAGTAAGTAGGGAGAATGCGACTGGCGACATTACCTTATTTGTACTAGAGTAGAATACGCACCAAAATAAACACGATGGACTTTCATTCGTCTTTGCCAATTCTCTTACGCCGGGTAAGTCAAACAATGGTTTATCCAATAACTCTTTGATTTAGAGGGCTCTTGTGACAAAGCTTATCTCGAGGCGACCGACATTGATTTAACAAACCATAGTGTTTCATTCATGCCCAGTTCACGGTAAGCTGCAATTATTCTTCCATTCCAATACGAAATTGATAGAGAAAGATATAGTTCTTTGTTTCTATTACCTAGTGTTACACCGAACTTCTTACTTAACTGGAACTCAAAACTGATATAGCAGAATAATGTACAGAGGCCTTCTGAGACGCTTATGTTTCAGATGGGCAATCTGTACTTATAGCAAACAGCGTACAAAATAGCATGTGGAGCGTTATGAATGAAAATCTAATTTTAGCCTCGGTTTGTCTTCGTACGACAGGAAATAAGCAATTGTTTATCCGTATATACAAATACCACATCTCTGTAACACGCGCCATCTTCTACGAAGCTAAGAGAAAACTACATCCCGGTTGGTAAACATTTCAATATTTGCAGCCGGCCAGCATTAGACAAGGAAAAAACACTGGTTTAGATTAAAAATTAGTTTGAAATAGCAGCAAAGTATGAAATCGTTTAAAATGTTACGCCCAAATCCAACGTACTAATTGTGGTCATTCCACCAAGAGATTACGGGCGCTGCAAATGACAAGCGATGAAGTGACCACTCCGCCGTTCTTTGAGATTGAGACTGAAACATAAATTCAAAGAAGTAGCAGGCTGTCAGTCTTATATTGGACTACAAGGCCACCAGAATCGATAGTCTTCTGCGGGAACTTTTTGGAGGAATAAAAGTTCATTAGTATCAGTACATGCTTCATGCTGCAACCTGGATGGAAAACCCGAACAGAATAGTGTCGCGTTGCCACTCCAGAAAAATAATATTAATACTTGTAAAAACTATCATTATATTACTTGTTTATGGCTGCATATTAGTGAAAAGTAACAAACGGGAAATTTTCTCTTCCAGGTAGGTTTTCGAACTTAAATTTTAAGCGTAGATAAATTTCACGCACTCAAATACACTCCAGTGTTTAGCTCCTGGAATAAGAGGTCAACCATATTTTCTTTTGTATTTAGTTTAACCACTTTTTATTCTGTCATACAAGAATATAGATAATATTTTACATTAAGACAAGTTCTTGAACAGAGACATTTATTTCACCGTCCCACAATAGCCGTCTTTCTAGACTTCAAGGGTGCATTTGACTCGGTGGATCGCAATGTTTTATTCCATATTTTGTCGAAAAGTGGTGTGCCCACAAATTTGTTAATATTATACGCGCTCTCTACACAAATATTTCTGGTCGCGTTAAGGTCTACAACGAATTAACGCATAACTTTACAACCAGCAGTAGTGTTCGTCAAGGTTGTCCACTTTCCCCATTTTTGTTTAATTTTGTAATCGATGCTATTATGAACAACACTCTTCCACACATTCAGGATGCAGGTGTTGAAGTTCTCCCGGGCGGTAAACTAGTCGATCTTGACTATGCAGACGATATCGTACTATTATTCGACAATCGAGATGCTGCCCAGGCCACCTTGAATAGATTAGCAGACGTTGTTCCGTCTTTCGGTATGAAATTCGCACCCTCTAAATGTAAGATACTTTTACAGGATCACCCACCACTCACTCCAACGCTGCGACTGCAGAATGAAGATCTAGACATAGTTGACAGGTTTACATATCTTGGAAGCTCTATCAATAACTTAGGCAATATGTCCGACGAGGTGAGAATAAGAATCGCGAAAGCTAGAGTAGCTTTCTCGAACCTTCGTCATTTATGGAGAAACGCGAGTATTTCACTCTGCCTTAAAGGTCGTGTTTACAATGCATCTGTACGCGCAGTTTTACTATACGCTAGTGAAACTTGGCCTCTTAGAGTTGATGATTTTAAACGCTTACAGGCATTCGACCATCGTTGTTTGAGAAGTATAGCACATGTTGGTTACCAACAACGAATAACCAACGTTGACATCCGTAGACGTATTTTTGGATCTGCCAATAAGTGCTCCTCGTTAGAAAAACAAATAAGGCTCCATCAACTTCGTTGGCTCGGTCACGTTTTGCGTATGCCCTCAATTCGATTGCCCAGTAGAGCTCTGTTCTCTCATCCAGCACCAGATTGGCGTAAGAAACAAGGTGGGCAGATTTTGACATGGCAGAAACAGTTGAAGTCACTTACATCCAAATTGGGTAGTATAGGACCCACTCGTCTGCCAGGATGGGGTCCACGTGCGCATCATAGTTCTTGGTTAGAAACCCTTAGCGATTGGCATCGAATCGAGCTCAGTGGCGATCTTGTTGCAGATGTCTAGTAGAATCATCTTCGTAACTTTCTTTTCTTAGTAGGGCAAAGTTAGCTGCGAGGTTTGGTTTGTTTATGACGTGATACAGTGAAAGCCGCAAGGAAGCTGTATTGCTGATGTTGCCTTGCCCTAATGCTAACTTGGCCATAATGGTGCTGTGGAGAGGTTTAGTTTGCCTCATTTCTGTGAGTTATCATGATAAATTCCTCATGAATGCACTAGAACAATTTTTAACACTTATTTTCTTAATTGAAGTATTGACGAGTAGCAACCAAGAAAAGAAAGAGGAAAGATCATTTGAATAATAAATTAATATATATAATACTGCCATTTTTGAATGCGGATGATTTTAAATATATAGATGATATTACGTAGCAGAGAAATAAAATAGGTCAGGATTAGATATGATAGAATTTTTGGGAGTTAGGACATCTATAAATCGACCATAGACAAGGTTAGTGCAACCGTAACTGATCGGATAGTAAATAAGTAAAATACAACTTAATAAGAATCAACTGAAAATACTTAACTATGTTTAAAAGAATGAGAAAATGCGAAACATGATTAATAAAAAAGAGCATGATCTTCGTTTTGACTAACACAGGCTATACTCCAGTTGTTTCGCTCCTTAAAAAACACTTCGACATCCTTTGGAGGATGTCTTCTTGAAGTTTAAAAAATCAAGTAGGGAAGCAAATTTGTATCATTTTGTTAGGAAACAAATAAACTGGAATTCAGCCTGTGTCAGTCAAAACGAAGATCAGATAATACTTAACTGTAGTCTGAACTTAGATATTCAGGTTGAGGCCATTAAAAGAGCACAATTCCTCTCCAACAAAGATAAATTTAATTTTGAATTGGACATAGCCACAATAGTGTTAACGCACTAAGGTGATAAATATAAACTTAACTATACAGTAAAAATTGTCAGAAAAGCTATTAGCAAACAATTTGATGTGTTTAAAAGCAGACAAAGAGGAGCGGTACCTTAATATCAAAGAAAATTAGAAGCCTGAGGTTGTCAGATACAAAAAATCGAAAGATGGTATTAGGTCAACTGCGGGAAACACTCATGGCTAATAGACACGTCAGGAGTATATAAAATTCCATTTAAGGACTGTAACCTCATGTATATGAATGAAACCATGCGCCAAATTAAAGTATGAATGGAACATAGAATCGAATGTAAATATGGACATATTTATAAATCAGATCTGGCACGTCATACAGTAAGGAAAGGACAAATAACCTCGATTATTATAAACGCATATTAATATTTGGTCGTAATATAGTAACAAGATTAACTAGAGGATTGATCGAAATTAAATCGCGAGATGGGATAATAAATAAAACAGCTGTAGAAAAACAACCAGGCTCCATCTGGGATACAGCACTAAAATCAATAACTTTACTATCACGTATATGAACACACACGTGCAATTAATTATATGTAACGGATTATTTCTCAATCCTAAACAAATGCACACACTCAGACGTGGTGTAAACTGATCAACGAACCGTCAGTAGGTGTTAATAGATCACTGTAATTTCACTTGGATGGGAGCACACGTGTATACATATGAACAAAAACACACACTTACATACATGATACACTAATCCAGTGAGAAGTTAGTTATGCTTAAAAGATTTACCAGTAAGTTTAGACGAAGCAGCTCAAACTAAATTTACCACTTGACTTAATTACTACCTAAGTCTTGGTGGGATGAGATTGCCTTTGAACAAAGCTCTCGAAACAGGAATCCGAAATATCCGGAGTAAAAATGCAGACATCTGATGCAAACACCTTGTTTCTCAAAGCAAAGGCCAGATAATTGTTCTATTCATGTCGAGCCAAAAAAATCCTCGGTTAAATCTACATTAACCCAAGAGCTCATAGAAGAATACAACAGAACAGTTGATATATGAAGCCAATTCATAAGCACACAAAATCTAAATAGAGCAAAAGCTATATAATCAAACAATTAAAAAGTGGGCGTTTAAATAAATTCCGAGAAAATATACATGAAAGCTAACCCATCCGTTGCTAGGCATCTGAACTGCTGTACACTAATTTAGCTAACTTTATCTAGTTGCACTACTATCTGCAGTTGACTAAGTCCATTTTTTATATTCAATTCCCCTCAAAAATGAACCCGGTGAACATAGGCTTGTAAGACAAAACTAAGTAAGCTATGGGATGTTTCACATGTTTCAATCTCATTTATATCTCGTGATAAATAATGACATTTGATGCAACGTAATAAGTATACTAGTTTTAATTTGTATAACTATCATGGTAGGCAATGATCTCCTTACTGTCTTGACGTTACTCAGACCTCAGTACTGGGAACGATGCAATCCAACATAGCACTAACACAAATGCAGATAGCAAAAGCGCTAAAAACTGTCCAAATATGCTTATGATTTGGTTTTTGTATATAGTAATTTGATCATCTCTAGTTTTCATGTTTCCCTCATTACTCAATTGCAAGCCCAACTCTTCGAGGTTGCTTTTAAGCGAAGTTTCTGTGAAAACTCGGATAATCAAACTTGTTCTTGATTAAAACGTAAGTGGGTCAGCTGAAAACCAATCTTCTCTCCGCAGATGATAAAAGAAGTAAAGAATTATGGCACCTCAATTTCTAAATCACTCGACATCTCTGCGTTCTAACAAAGTCACCACACTATACATTTCTTAGTTTATACTGCCATATGTAAGTAATTAATGGGCCAGGTGCTAATATAAAGATCGCAATCTAGATTATAGTAATTGTCATCACCGCCCGCACAACCAATGTTCCTTTAAAGTCACTACCAATCTTTTATCTGTTTTAAGACAAAAAATCCTACTCGGAGATTTATACTTGTTAAAGCCTACGTACTTCCCTCAAGTCGATTTCATTTCGCACACCAAAGCAAATCAATTCTATACTATACTATTCTATACAATAAGAACTACCGCGAGTGTCCTATCGAACACAGCTTTTTATCCTTGTGGTTTAGTTGTTACACGAATTTAATTTGCGACACCGATATCATAATATTTCTTTAACTGTCAAATTTATCTTCACGTCGTCAATAGTATAACTACAGTTCAATTCCATCAGACTACTAAAATCCTTCATAAAATCTAACTGTTACCTAAGATAAAAGATGACTGCAAAGGATTCCCCTCTGAAATAAAAATACAAGCACATCTTGAGTTTAAAATCACCCACATACACCTTGTGGGGGATCCTACAAGATATTACTGACTGCAAGTGCAACATATTCCTTTTAAAAATTCTAGCCATTCTTTTTCTGGCATGAATTCTCTGGTATGTTTGATTCTTACCTGTGTTCTATATCAACAGCATACAAAGGTTCTATATTCCTGATACTGCGCCTAAGGTCAGATTCTATGTTTTATTCATAAAAAATTTGCTTTTCGTGCATTCCGATTTTCGATTTTTAGAAAAAATAAATAATAATAATACATTTATTTGGCAACAAAGGCCAACTGTTGAAATGATGAAATACAAATCAAAAGTAGGATATGTAGACTTGAATGAAATTGTGACTAGCAAATTATTTAACCATAGGGAAAGGAGTTGAAAAAGAGAAGCTCTTTCATCAACTTCGTGAAAGTTAGTTTTGACGGAAAAGATTCCATTAGACTAGGAAGGATCGACTAGAGTATATTTTTGTATTGTATTATATAATTAAACAAGGTTCCAAGGTGATGAAGCTTGCCGTTCCAGAACCGATGATTTATTTAATTTATATAAAAACATTTATATTTTAATTTATCTAGTTCCAGACGTAGATTTTATAACAAGAGTTTCTATCAGGATATTATAACGATCTGTAACGGTACAGCAAGACAGCAGACTGCCTGAATATTATTGCAGATACACAATGGACCTGTTTCTCCGTTATCATCATTATGATTATGTTTAGTTATATTTGTTTGAAACTTGGAACACATGTATAAATGTCTATACGATTTTTATGTTTATTGACATTACAACGCATGGTAGTCATTGGCGTTAGAAACTATTTAATCATAAGTATGTATTAGGTGTTGCGAACCTAGTAACAAATTAGTTCAGTTGTGACCAGAAGGATAAACCAAAGACAGCATGAACGGAAAACATAATCTCATGCACATTCGTTTCGTGCTTACTGGCGACTCATAGGCAGGAGCCGGTATTACGCCCTTTAACCACTATATATTTTGGTGAGGGAAGTGGGATAATAGGACGATATTAGTTCTCCGCAACAAGCAGTATACAACTGTTATTTAATTATAATTTTGTCAAGCTATCTCGAACGCTATAGTCGTCAAAAACGGTCTATTTAAGTTTTCCTATTTTAACATTAGATTATGGACATATAATGTAATAATAATAATGTATGCAATTTTAGTTAATTAATTCGTTCATTGTATAAGTCACTCAGATGGCCAGAATTGTGTAGAGATTCGTAGAGAAAATTTCGTTTTTCTCGTTATATTTTAGCTGGTATAGCAAAATTATGTGCTTTTCTACGAATACTCCGATTATTTGAAAATACTTGGAAAGCCGTTGTAATTCAAATGGACTATCAAAGAGAAACGAAACATTAAACATTCCATTTATGCAATAAAATTCCCCAACAGACCGTTTTGAAACAGCTCTATCCTATACATACACAATCTGCATCAGTCTCAACAACATTAACACCACTGCAAAAATGCTATTCATCATTAAGCACACCCTTGAACAGTAACATTTTAATATTTACTTTAAATTTAATAAGGTGATAATAGCAATCATATGATATGCGAAGATATTTACTCCGAAAAAAGTAAAAACTTAATAATAAATTTAAACCACCGTGGAAGATTTAAACAAATATTTAAAAAAATAATCGTTTAACTTAGAAAACGTAATTTGTTTAGGCTCGTTCGAGTATTTATATTGTTGAATTTTGCTTGATTTCAGTTTTCTGTATTTTAGCATGGCTTGCGCGGGTCCCTGATAATGTACCGTAACTCACTTGGTTTCGATATCTTGACTGTAAACTCTTGAAAACCTTTACAAGATTTATAGCTTTGATCTGCTACACAATGAACTTTTATCAAAACGAGAATATTTTCATATTCGAGAATGTTGGGTTTGGTTATGAACAGGTAATTTGATTTTGTACATAATGCCATATCTCATTCTAGATAAAATGATTTTGACGCAACGTTGCGTAAAAAGTATTCAGTTCTAGTGCTTACGACATAGCTACAAATGTAACTGTGTTTCACCTGGAGATTACTTTTATATTTGAGGACATAATTGGCATAGATAGTTCGAGCATGATAATAATAATTTTGCATTTGGCCATCTGATCTTACAATTTACATGAGCAAGGTACAAGGGCTAACTCATCGAACTCCAGGTTATACACCGATCAGCACATACCAGACTAATTGGAACATACATAATCAATTTGTCAACCCGACTTAAAAATATAGTACATATATTTCATAAAAATTAAAGTGCAAATATTAAGTTAAACTAGCACAATTACTTAGACATACCCAGGCACAAAACTTGTGAAATGAAATTAAAGCAAAACTAAAAAATCACAAAAAATTTGAATTTTTCAAACAAGATATGTGTGAATTAAGTTCATTTTAGTGTATTTCGAATGTTGAGATGCTTCAAACACAATGTTCAATTGTTTATATAAGGTATAGACCGTAAATAAAAACAATTACCTTTAAAAAGACTTGTAGAAGTAACTATGACTAATGTAGAGGTTAAATTAATTATCGGACAGAAATTAACCTCTCATATAATAATATTAATAATAATAATAATACATTTATTTGGCATCAAAGGCCAACTGGCCCAATCATTGAAATAGCAAATCAAGGGTAGGATATGTGGAGGTGAGTGGAATTGTGACTAGCAAAGTATTTAATAGCAAGGAGAGGGGTTGTGGAGGGGAAAAGTTATCATTAACATCAAGATAGTTCAATCTGGTGAAAAATAAATATAAGCGAAGTTCCATTTGACTAGACGAGATCAATTGGAGATAGTCCGTGAAAATAAATCAATTTTTATTTTTGGACATTTGATGTTATCGCTGGTTTCGTAAAACAATATTGTAATTTTTGAAAAATATTGTAAAATTTTTTGAAAGTTCTTTTGTTCATATTGTCGAAGTTTTGGACTTGTCTTGTGGAAGAAAATGAGAGAGTTTTGATCTGAGTTTCTGAATTGCATAAGCGGGACACTGCGTGGTTCCATCACCGATTACTTTGTGAATAAAAATTTGTAATCTTCTCGTCATTTTGTTGTTTTTAATTATCAGCGAAAAGAACCACAAGTTTGCTTTGGGTAATTTAAGTGAATATTTGTTTTAAGGTCTCAATCATTCCAGTTCAGTAAATTTGTGGACATCAGCGTATCCGGGTAAGCTTACTTAATTAATATAATATATAAATTACAAGTAATTTAATAATATCATGTCTGGTTTATTAAATACTGAGGATACAGAGCAGTTGGCTAGCGGACTTAAGGATTGTAGCTTAAGAGATAGTTCAGAGGAACTTAAGTGTTCCAAGATAGATGATCATTCCGCATATATGGATTTTCCGGGCCTGGCATCCAAGAGACCCCCTTATGGTAGTGACCTAAGGGCCTCTACAAAAAATGGCGACCGCGCCAGGATCCTTTATGCGGGAAGATATGATGTAGATGATCGTTATTGCCACAATTCTATGGATAGCAATGTCAAGCTTAATATGTACAGACCAGACAACCATTCTGAATGGGTCGAAGAAGCAAAATTTTATTTTAAACTAAAACGGATGACCGACCCTATAGAAAGGTTTGCCTCGGCCTGGTGGTGCTTACCTGAGCCATTAAAAAAGAATCTGTTTAGACTCAGGAAATTTGTTACTGAGAACGAACCAGAAAATGCATTTGAGCTTCTAGTAGAAGAACTCCATGGACGATATCAACCCGAGAGGATTGAACGGATGACTGACTTATTACGTCAGGAAAAGATGGGAAATCTACTTCCATCTGAATTTTATGACAGACTTATTTCAAAATCCATCGGGCTTGATATATCTGAGGAAGTTATAAATAGTATATTTGTAGCAGAATTGCCTGCTAGACTAAGAGCCACCTTGGATGTATATGATACATTGGAACTAGAGTGGCCCAAGAAGCTCAAAGGGTTGGACAAAGTGTATCGTCAGATGGAACCTAAGGTGTATGCAGTAACCGCAGATTCACGCCTGGAGCAGCAACTCAGACATCTCTCAGAGAGACTCCTGACCATAGAGAATGAATTAAGTACCCTCCGCAGGGATGTGGGTTGGATAAAAAGCAATAAGGAAACTTCCAACAGAAGTAGGGTAAATTCTCGGAGTCAACATTCAAATTCCAAGCATTGGAGAGGCGAATCGCGTGAGAGTGTACAAGGACCACGCGAGTGGTGCATATCGCATCGCAAATACGCCGAGTTTGGAAAATGTCAGGAGGGGGGATGCACGTTTCCAAAGTTGGGTGGTCCCCGATGGAAAGGAAGTAGTCTTCCTGTAGCCTGGTCGAAGCTGCCGGAAAACTAATGAAGCCCCCGCTAATAGGAGCCGTAGGGGGGGTTGCGCATGCAAGGCTCCAAGGTATGCATATTCGTGGCATACTAAAATCATCGAAGTTAGGTTCGGAAGCTTCGATGGAAGAGACGCGCAGTAATACAGTCCGTAAATCTGTTAGATTTCGGCTGGCAGATAATCTTAAAGAGGTTGCTGGTTATAGCAACAATAAGTTCGTTATAACTGATGAACTTAGTGGCTTAAAATTCTTAATAGACACGGGTGCAGAGGTGAGCATAGTTCGATCTGATGTGGTGGAAATTGATAGCCCCACATTCGATTACCAACTATGGGCTGCTAATGGAAGTCCAATTGAGGTTAAGGGAGTTAAAGAATTGTCAGTGACATTGGGGCAGAAATCTCCATTTACGTGGAATTTTCTGGTCGCTGATATAAAGGATAACATCATTGGGATGGACTTTTTGATCCATTTTAATCTCGCTTTAGATCCCAAATCTAGGACCATTGGACAAAGCACTGGGATAGTGACTTATGCTGAGACTGGGACCTCAGTAGTTAGGTCAGTGAGACTACCCAGACCCGTCGTCGCCGATGACTTGGCGGATGTCATCGAGAAACACCTGGCCGTGTTTCTGCCATTCAATGCTAAACGCAAGGGTTTAAAGACAGGCATAGAACACCAAATCGAGTTGGTGGAGCCACTACCTTGTTCGCCGAAGTCTCAACCGTTAGCACAACACAAGCAGCAGGTTGCTATTGAAGAATTTAAGCGGTTGAGAGAAGAAGGAATTTGTAGGCGTTCAAATTCCAACTTTGCATCTCCAATAGTGGTTGTTCCCAAACCTGAACCAGGTCAATGGAGGGTTTGTGGTAACTATCGTCTATTGAATTCGGTAACGAAAGGCGATTCGTATCCTCTACCGAACCAGAGTACTTTGCTCAGGGATATAATGGGGTATGAGGTATATACAACGTTAGATCTGCAGAAAGCGTACTATCAAGTACCTATGGAGGCAGAATCTATACCGCTCACAGCAGTGCGATTCCCTGGAGGAGGATCGCATGAATTCTTATGTATGCCTTTTGGGTTGAAGAATGCAAGTCAGACATTCCAGCGTCTGACAGAGGAAGTTCTTCAAGACTGTTCATTTGCTAGAGTGTATATAGATGACATCATTATATATAGTCAATCTAGGGAGGAACACCGGGAGCATTTGGACATCGTTTTGTCTAAGCTGGAACATTATGGATTGGTAGTGAAACCAGAAAAGAGTAGGATTGGTTGCTCTACCGTAAAATATCTTGGACACACCATTTCCAAGGATGGAATCAAGCCCTTGGAAGACAAGGTACAAGCAATCAAGGATGTGCCAGAACCTAGAACTGTACGCCAGTTGCGTAGATTTTTGGGCATGATTAGCTACTATCGTCGGTTCATACCAGGTTTAGCTGGAATTTTGGGGTCGCTAACTCGACATTTAGTTCGTGAACGAAGCACAATCAAGAAGTCCTGGCCTATTAATTTTAGCCAAGACGACAAGGAAAAATTCCAGAGGGCCAAAGATCTGTTAAGCCAAATAACCACATTAGCACCTGTGGATTGGACTAAGCCGTTTGAGCTGGTCACAGATGCTTCTGATGTAGCCATAGGAGCAGTGTTACATCAACGGGAAAATGGTATAGTCAAGCCGATTGGATTCTATAGTCGGAAACTCCAAGATCGCGAGAAGCGATATGATACGCTTGGAAAGGAGTTACTAGCAGTTTATTCTGCAGTGTTGCATTTTGAGCACTACCTAGATGGACATCAGTTTATGATATTAACTGATCATAAACCGTTGTTGAGTATCCTTGGGAAAGCAAACAGGCTAAATTATTCTCGGCGGGTGAATTCACAAATAACCCGACTCGCAGAATTTGATTTTACCATTAGTCATATCTCAGGAAAAGATAATGTGGTGGCAGACACTCTCAGTAGACCAGACGTATCAGATGAAGATATGATTCGTTCAGAGTCACTCGTATGCTCTATTGTATCTTCTAATGATTTTGTCCAGCAATTGATGGAAGCACAAGGTTCTGATCCTTTAGTAGCTGTGTTGGAAAAGAATCCTGCATATACACGCAGGAAGATTGGAGATAAGTGGTTATTATGTGAAATCTCCAGGAGCCAACCTAGACCTTATGTACCGCTAGAATTAAGGTATAAGGTAATTCAGCAGCTACATGAATTCAGTCATCCTTCCATTAAGGCAACTATCAGGATGGTCACTGATAGATATGTATGGCCAAAGATGTCGAAAGACATAAGAGCCTGGGTAAGGACATGTGCCCGGTGTCAAACTTGTAAAGTTTGGCGTCATACCAAAACTGAAATTAAAACGATTGGTATACCAGCGGGTCGATTCATGCATGTTCATATTGATATAGTAGAAATGCCTGAGATTTCCGGCCAAAAGTATTTACTCACGATGGTCGATCGGTTCAGTCGTCAGTTTGAGGTAGCAATCCTGAAGGACATGACAGCTCAAGAGGTCTTACTTATGTTCTTGCATAATTGGGTGTCGCGATATGGTGTACCGGTAAGGGTAACTACTGATCGTGGTAGTCAGTTTATGTCTGAACTGTTTATCAGATCATTGAATACAATGGGGATAGAAGTAAGACACACATGTGCTTATAATCCCAGAGCCAATGGGATGGTTGAGAGACTGCACAGGGAGCTGAAGGCTGCATTACGCTGCACCGGTGGATCCAGTTGGATACATGATTTGCCCATAGTTTTGTTGGCAATGCGAAACAGATACAGAGTTCAGTTAGGAACATCCATAGCAGAACTTGTTTATGGAGAGCCACTGAGGTTACCTGGAGATATTCTAATAGAAGCTCCAAGTTGTCTCGATTGGGCCTCTAGTTCAGTAGATTGGTTTGTTGGAGCATTGAGAGATAAAATGAGTCGTTTAGCTCCAACCAAAACTAGAAGTCCAAAGTCTAAATGCTATGTATCTTCAGATTTAAAGCTGGCATCGCATGTATACATAACTAACGAAAACAGACAGAATTGTCTGACTCCATTCTATAAGGGGCCATATAAAGTCAATCATATGACTGAGAAAAATGCATTTATAGAAGTAAATGGCACTGTAGAATGTGTAACACTGGATCGCTGTATTCCACAGTTTATTTGGACGGAGGAGGAGACTGAGGAACAGTATTCACCGAAGTACCCAGAAGTTGAGGCGAGATGTGACTCAGAAATTGGTGAGAAAAATGAAGTGTCGAATAAATATGGTAAAGAAGTAAAGATTAAAACCAAGACAACTGAGAATCTGTCGTGAGTAGAAATGGCTTTTCGAAATCTGGATGCGTTAGCATTGTGGCATTTGCTAACGAGTTGATGGCAAGTCGAAGTAATTCCTCGTCTTCGGATGACCAAGCAATGATGGAATTCTTGCTAAGTCCTTTTCGGTTCCGCAGGTGCCTGCACAAAGGATAAAGTTGTTTTGAAAGGCCCGGAAGGAACTTGCGATAATAGTTTAGTACTCCCAGGATTTTCTGCAAATCGCTCAAAGTCCTTGGTGACTTGATATTCTTGATTGAATTCGTCTTTGACGGCAACGGTTGAATACCTTGGGCCGTGATACGATGCCCTAAGAAGTCGACGGATGAAGTTGCAATCTGCGTCTTGTCACAGTTGATCTTGAGTCCGTGGTTGGATAAGCGTGAGAGGACATTTCGTAGATGTTTCGCATGAGATTCTAGATCTGGACTGAATACCATAATGTCATCGAGATATGACATACAATAAGCAGAGTCGTCGCGAAGTATGTTGTCTATGAATCTTTGAAATGTCTGAGTAGCACACTTAAGTCCAAAAGGCATGTAAAGATATTCAAAAAGGCCAAATGGAGTGATGACTGCAGTTTTCTCGATATCCTCTGGTGCTACCGGTATGTGATGGTACGCTTGTCTGAGGTCAATCACTGAGAAGAAATTGCTGCCGTTGAGTTTTTCAAGTAAAGTGTTGATATTTGGAATAGGATATGCATCAGATTTTGTCACTGAATTTAGCTTACGGTAGTCTCCACAGGCTCTGTACGATCCGTTTGATTTAGAGACTAAGTGCAGTGGTGACGCCCATGAACTTTTCGATGGTCTGATGATTCCCTCTTCCAAAAGCCTTGAGAATTCTTCTTGGGCAGCTTTCAGCTTAGCAGGAGCCAGTGGTCGCTTCTTGAGTGCAATAGGTTGTCCTTCTGTGACGATATGATGCATCGTGTTGGAGACTCGTAGCTCTGACTTGTTAAGATCGAAAAGCGATTTGTATTTTCGAAGAGCTGCTGATATCTCTGCTGAATGATGCACTGGGGTTGGCTGAATGACCTGTAACTCCAAACGCTCGGAGGCAAGTGTCCAAAAATGTTGTTCGAGTCTGGTGGAGGGGTCGATGATTTTTTGATTGGCAAGATCAACAATGAGCCGAAATTTTAGAAGGAAATCAAGGCCTATTATATTATGTGAGACCTTGGCAATGATGAAGTTGTGGGAAAATTCACGTCGTAGACCTATGTTGAGTGTGCGGTATTGGCAGCCATAAGTTGGTATGGGCTCGCCTGTAGCTGTTGCGAGAAGAACGCCTAGCGACATCTCGGCCATTGAATCACCTTTGAGAACTGAGACTGCCGCACCTGTGTCTACGATGAACTCTTCGCCAGTTTTGAAATCAAGAAGGTGCAGAAGTTCGTTGGGCTGTTTGGCCGGGTCATGCAAACAAGTAGGCTGGTGATTGCGACCGGCATTGTCTGTTTGGTTCTCTATGTGAAAAATTCGGCGTGGACGAAAAGAGTCGACAGGGATGTCGGATTGTAGTTGGCTTCTTCCCTGTAGCGCCGTTGATGCCGTTGATGTGCAGAAAGTACGGTCTTCTACTTCCTGCGCCAGACGTTTCCCGATACTGATGCACCCTTGTGCCTGCGGTCTGTTGTCCTCTCCGTCAGCTGTGGAAATTGACACTCATTCGGAAATTCTTCGGAACGACAAAGACAAACTTGGCAAGCATAAAAAACTTCTGGTGGTTATAACACCAGTTCTTTGGAGCATATTTATTAAAGGATTGCGGAGATCTCGATCGCCGCCTACCATTATAATTTGACTTGGAAACGAATTTTGGTCGAGCATTCACTTGATTTATCTCGGATTTGGTAATGGCCAATCCTTCTAGAACTTTGGCCATGTTCGCCACTGTTCTCTCTAAAGAGGAGATTCTATCATCTTGCGGGGGTGAAGAAAAGGATGATGGATTCACTTTGGGTTCCAAAACCCTATATTCTAACTCACATCTCTCAGATAAGTCATCTATAGAGAGAGTGTTGGGGAGCTGTCTGGCAAAGAGTTTTAATGTTTGGGGAAGATTGTTAATAAAAACAACCTTAGCCTCATGGTCAGAAATGTTGGTTTTATACCAACGTTTCCGTAATTCCCTCAGTATTTCGATGGGGCCAAGATTTGGCATATCTAACTGCGCATATTTGTTTATTATCTGCTCAGTTTCCGTGGGTCCAAGCAAGGATTCTACCTCGTTTTGTAGGCCCAAAATGGGATTAGGTAGCTTCCTAATGGCCTCAAGCTTAGGATAAATCCGTCGCTGCAATTCAGAAGGTAGTTTAGCAAAAACCTTCGACAGTTTTTGATGACTGTCATAATCAGGAAACGGGGAGAAAGCGGAGTCTACGCGCATAAAGAATAGCTCACTATCTCCATCCCAAACAGGAACATCAATATCTAAAATTGGACCTGACATTTTAACAATCTTACGGGATCTTAAAAGCATAAATTTATAAGCAATATGAAAATGTATAAATATACTTTAACGAAACGCTTACCCACAAACAGCTTCCACAGTTGAATGAGCGCAGAACAAAAGCACGTTTTGTACGTAGGAAAGATGAACAGAGGCCCCGTCGGCCTTTGATGCCAATGTATTATTATTTTCCACAGTTGAATGAGCGCAGAACAGTACGTACGGTGCCGTTTTGTACGTAGGAAAGACGAACAGAGGCTCCGTTTATTATTATTATACCCCCCAAAAAAAATTCACAAATCCACGAAATATATACCCAACAGATTTCCCAGAAAACCACGATCAGGGTAAAGAAAACACAAATGTCAATCTATTTATCCCAAATAGATGAAAAAGGAAGTCAATTTTATTTATACCAAAAAAATCAGAACAATAATCAATATCCTGGCGCGGTCGCCAATTTTGTAAACGCCCCGGCTTCAAGTAAATGCCGTACGACGTTACAAACTCGGTTAAGGTGCTCTGAATAGAGATTAGTTACTGATATGGGGGCCCTTAACAGGGCCTTGGCGGCGTTCTCGTAAGTTATATATATGTAAGTTGATGTTCTGTTCCTTGGGTGGACTCTGGTTGTGGTTCCTGCTGTTGTTATCACGATGTGGATAACTTCGTTGAAGTTCTGCATTAATTGGCTCGTCTTGCTGGTTGAAGAGCAACACGGTGAGTCACGGATGTTGCCAATTGTTGGTGAAACAAATCAATATCCAGCGTAGGTATTGACAGCCGACAGCACGCACATGTGTAACACGAGGCAGAACGCAGATACGACACAACTGACTTGCATGGTAAATTACCGTGCTTAAATAGCATGCAATATGTCTACTTGCACACTATTGGTTAAACGTGGTTAAACGGCAATTTCGCTTTTTTCTCATTGGTGCAACGTAAATAAATTTGAATTTAATTTACGCAATATGTCGGCCATTGATTTGTGTCGTTACAGATCTAAAATCATTTACTTGAATGTTTACACTTCAATTAAAAAAATAGTACCTGAGTAATCTACAAATATTTGGATCAATATTTTGTGGGGGTATTTTAGCGGGGTAGCTATCTAGTTCGTGATGTTTTACCCTTCCTACATAGACCTGGTAGCTGCTGTTGAGATCCGTGCTTATGATTAGTCCCCGACCTTTTTCCGATGGGTGATGTGAGAAGGCTAAGTCGAATTATCATACATATATTGTACACAATGTTGCAAAGAAAAAATTCACAGTTAGTCCAAATTGACCGTGCTCTAGACGGCAACAAAACGATATATTGTCAACAAAATTGAATGTCTTATACACAAGTAATTATCAATTCACAGTTAAACAAAACGGACCGTGCTCTAGACGGCAACAAAACGATATATTGTCAACACAAGTAATAATCAATTCACAAACGTCTGAATCGTGATGAATACATGTAAATGATTGAAAATATGTGATGATATAAATAAAGTCACTGGTAAGTATTGTCACTGATAAAAATAGTCTTGAAAAAAACATCACAAATAATTAATCCACTGTTTGCTATGGTTTTAACTTATTTAATTATAATAATCCATTGAACTATAGAATTTGTGAATGTGATTGAGGAACATCTGATGTCCTGATGCATGAAATCATATCTGAATGCAAAGAAAAACTATCGAACCACTTATGCACTATAATCCACCGCATGCTCCCTGCGTATTGCGCGCGGGTGTCTATATTTATTAAACAAAACCCTATTAATTACAATTAAAATTGCAGTTCAAGAAATCTCAATTAAAACTGCTTGAAACTAACAGAGATTGTTTCTAAAATCACAGTTAAGAGAAATATTGTGTAAAAACAGAGTTAGATTATTTGACCTTAAAGAGCACTATATTTGTCAAAATTGAACATCGTTGGGTTGTAACGCGGAGCCGCGTGTTACATACACCCCCCGACAATGAAAATTAGTACACAATGAAGGGGGCTAACCTTACAGGAGGTGTTATTGCTCTGCCGTAACGTGTAACCACTGATGTTGGCTCTGTCGACACTGATTCTGGTTCCTCTATATCTCGCGGCGGCGTGACGGCGTCAGTTGGCTCGGTTGTTGGTGAGATGTCGGGCGTCAGTCCGTAGTCAGCAAAACTGATTGGCGGTGGAGTCATCGTTTCTTCACCGCCTGATAGATATATCACATAGTCGATGAAATATAAAATTTTTACAAATTTAATTTGAATCTACTTTAATAGATGAGCTTTGGGTGAAATGTTTAAGGGTTTTACTGACTCCTTTGGATGCTCTACTCTGTGATATTAATTCTAGCCCCTGCTTGATTCATAACTCTCGTAAACGTACCCAAATTACGAGTATTAAGATACAAAGCGATATTAAAATGGACTAAAATTTCCATACTATTTATATTGTCTGGTACATTGGCGACTAGATTGTAGGAGGTTTTGTAGTTAATGTAAGAGTTTCTGCGGGCTAGCTCTCTATTTAGTGAGGTTGTGCTTTCCTACCTATACCTGGTATCTATTATTACGATCCGCGTTCATGATTAATCCCTGACTCTTTCCCGAAGGGTCATGTGAGAAAGCTCAGTCAAAATGTCATTCCTTTATTGAATACAATGTTGCAAATCAAAGATAAAAATCGTATAAAAGTAGTCACAATAAGCACAAAATATAAATCCAGGTTTGCGATTTCACAATAATCCACTGTATGCTAGATTCTGAGTTTTAAATCGCATAAATCCACTGAATTGTAGGGTTTCGGATAAATGGTTGAGAAATACACAGAATATAAATCCAGAAAGATTTAGTAATCTAGTAACAAATTAAGTTCAGTTGTGACCAGAAGGATAAACCAAAGGCAGCATGAACGGAAAGTATAATCTCATGCACATTCGTTTCGTGCTTACTGGCGACTCATCAGTAGGAGCCGGTATTACGCCCTTTAACCACTATATATTCGGTAGAAGAATGTGGAATAATAGGACGGTGTATGGTTTAACTGGAGTAACAGGTGTTCGGAAATTGTTGTAATTCTCAATTTGGGTGAACTATTGTAGGAGATTGTACCGTCCTATTATTCCACATTCTTCTACCGAATATATAGTGGTTAAAGGGCGTAATACCGGCTCCTACTGATGAGTCGCCAGTAAGCACGAAACGAATGTGCATGAGATTATACTTTCCGTTCATGCTGCCTTTGGTTTATCCTTCTGGTCACAACTGAACTAATTTGTTACTAGGTTCGCAAAACCTAATACATACTTGCATATATATTAGTTCTTCGCAACAAACAGTATTTAACTGTAATATACTGAATTGAATGATGTCATGCTTACCGCGAAATGTGATAACTGATATCGATGAAGGCCAGAGTGTATGGTTTAACTGGAGTAACAGGTGTTCGGAAATTGTTGTAATTCTCAATTTGGGTGAACTTTGTAGGAGATTGTACCGTCCTATTATTCCTCATTCTTCTACCGAATATATAGTGGTTAAAGGGCGTAATACCGGCTCCTACTGATGAGTCGCCAGTAAGCACGAAACGAATGTGCATGAGATTATACTTTCCGTTCATGCTGCCTTTGGTTTATCCTTCTGGTCACAACTGAACTAATTTGTTACTAGGTTCGCAAAACCTAATACATACTTGCATATATATTAGTTCTTCACAACAAACAGTATTTTACTGTAATTTAGCTGAACTGTTAGTGGTTATGTAAGAATGATTAAAGCACACAAAATATATAAATCCTGACTTTGAGCATTATATCACGTAAGTCCACTGCATGTTACCGGCGTATTTCGCATGGGTGTCGCTTTTTATTAAACAAAACCCTATTAATTACAATTAAAATTGCAGTTCAAGAAATCTCAATCAAAACTGCTTGAAACTAACAGAGATTGTTTCTAAAATCACAGTTAAGAGAAATATTGTGTAAAAACAGAGTTAGATTATTTGACCTTAAAGAGCACTATATTTGTCAAAATTGAACATCGTTGGGTTGTAACGCGGAGCCGCGTGTTACATACACCACCCCGACAATGAAAATTAGTACACAATGAAGGGGGCTAACCTTACAGGAGGTGTTATGGCTCTGCCGTAACGAGTAACCACTGATGTTGGCTCTGTCGACACTGATTCTGGTTCCTCTATATCTCGCGGCGGCGTGACGGCGTCAGTTGGCTCGGTTGATGGTGAGATGTCGGGTGTCAGCCCGTGGTCACCAAAACTGTCTGGAGGTAGAGGTATCGTATCTTCGCCTCCTGATAAATCAACATTTTGGAACAGCGGGTCATTTGGATCAACGTCGGCCGGGGATAATCTGTGTTTGGAGACAGCTTCAGCTTTGCCATAAATCTCCAAAATGATGTTATTCTGACGTCGATCTAACACACGATAAGGACCGCGCTTCGGTTTGGCTAGAATCCTGTTATCCATGTCGTTGTTGACGAAGAACCATTTGCAGCTATCAAAATCTTTGCGTTTATAAATTGGACCATGTTGCTGACGTGTAGGACAGATCGGCCGATTCTGAGCGTTATATTGTAGGTAACTGCGAAGTGGAAACAGAAATGCCGGATCGTTCATCGTTATCGCAGTTTCAGAGCGTGATCGGACTAGTTCGCCAGGCAGCCGTAGACATTCGCCAAATACCATTTCAGCGGAGCTACATTTGATCGGCTCTCGAGGTCTTGTACGCATTGATAGGAGTACTTTCGGCAAAGCCGCAAGCCAATTTTCTTCTGGGCTAGCCTTGAGCGCCGATTTCAGTTCCCGGTGTGGCCTTTCGACGAAACCATTTGCTCTCGGATTGCGAGCCGCGGTCACGGAGTGTTTGACACCATAGTATTTCAGTAGGGCAGCGAACTCTTTGCCGAGGAACTGTGCGCCACGATCGGTTGTCACTTCAGCTGGAGCACCAAACCGAGCGAACCAATTGAGCTCTAAAGCATAACTGACAGTGTCTTGCTTCATGTCTGGCAGTGGTATGGCCTCATACCATCGAGTGGTGCGATCCCGTATTGACAGTAGATAGCGTATATTGTTCACGGCAGGTAAGGTTACCAGATCAACGTGTATGTGCGTGAACCGGACTTTGGGCACTTGGATGACTTGTGGCACCGTTTTGGTGTGTCTCGTCACTTTGCATTTCTGACATTCTAGACATTGTTTTGACCACTTCTTGACATCTCGCCGCATGCCAGGCCAAAAATACGTTCTGGATAAAATTTCCACTGAGGCTTCGCCAGATGGGTGGCTCATTGAATGGTAAACCTCGAAGATCTTGTGACGGAGTTTTTCAGGTATAAACGGCCGAGGGCCCACGCCAGTTATTTCACACTGCAGCAGAGTTCCATCATAATCAAATGTTTTCAGGCGATTGACATCAAATGTCCGAAGTGATGGATCATCTTGCTGAGCTGCTTGCAATTCCTGAGTGCTTATAGGTGAAGGACACAGGATAGAGGCACAGAGTTCTGCAGGACGGCTTAGGGAGTCTGCGACCACGTTTTCTGATCCTTTGACATGAGTGACTTCATATTCATATTCGTGTATTCGTGTAAGTTGTGAGTTGACACGTCGTGAATATAAATACTCTTTCTTTCCTCTGAGCATCGGGAGTAGAGGAAGGTGGTCGGTGTAGATCTTGAACTTTCGGCCATCCAGATAGGTGTGGAAGTGTAGGATCGACCGGTAGATTGCGAGTAACTCTTTACCTAATGTATCATATCGCGTCTCGCGAGGTTGTAGTTTTTGCGAGTAGAACGCGATAGGTCGGTGTATGCCATTGATGGACTGTTGAAGTACTGCGCCTATGGCAACGTCGGATGCGTCAGTGATCAATTCAAAAGGTTGAGACCAATCAGGAGAATGTAGCATGGTCGCTTTGCATAAGGCCCTTTTGGCATCCTCGTAAGCCTGCATGTCGTCCACGTTGAGCTGAATCAGTTGTGATTTCTTGACAAAACGGCTTTCTGGCACGAGATATTTGTGAAGAGGTGCCAGAATCTTGGCAAGGCAGGGTACGAATCGAGAATAGTAGTTCATCTTGCCCAAGAATCGTCGTAATGCTCGAACGGTGGTTGGAGGCTGTAGATCTTGAATAGCACGAACCTTAGCAGGTATAGGTGTCATGCCTTTCTTCGGAAATTTGATGACCGAGGAATTCAATTGATTTTTGTGCAAAGACACATTTGTTGCCATGAAGTCGGAGGCCATAGTCTGCTAGACGTGTGAGTAGAATGTCAATATGCTGTATATGTTCGGACATTGAGTTGGAGAATACCAGGATGTCGTCTAAGTAGGGAATTACAAATGGTAGACCATCTAGTATTTCGTCCATAACGCGTTGGAAGGTTTGCGAGGCATTCTTGAGACCGAAAGGCATATAATGATATTCGTGAGTGCCACCTCCGGTGAATCTGAGTGCAGTATATGATAAGGAGTCTTTGTCCATCGGTACTTGATAGTAGGCTTTCACTAGGTCGAGTTTTGAATACACAGCATGACCGATAGCGGATCTGAGTAGGTCAGCTGGATTTGGCAGGATGTACGAATCAGACTGTGTGCAAGAATTGAGAATAGGATAATCCCCGCACACCCTGAATGTTTCTGGTTCATTCTTTGGTACTACTACCACAGGCGACGCATAAGGTGAGCTGGATCGTGTACAGATGCCTTGTTGACGTAGCATGGCGAATTCTTGCTCGGCGGCCTTATGTTTGTGTGGTGCCAATAGACGTGCTCGTGGAGGATGAGGAAGTGGTTTCGATAAGATGATACGATGGGCTGTGATGGCACGCTTCCTTTTGAGATCGGGCATGATAGAGATAGGTTTGAAAATTTCTTCATGACGTTTCAGAACATCGTCCAGTTGTGGTACATGAGGAACTGGAGGAATTAGCTGTATGGATGAGACTGCTTTGGCGCGTGTCGTATGTTTTAGCGCTGATGAAAGCAACTGATTGTCTGCAGTGCGTATCTCTCGTGTTCTTGGACGAATGGTCAGGTCCAAGTGTTCGAGAAAGTCACGTCCAATGATGTTTCTTGTCGTATTGGCAATGATGAAAGGATAATTGAAACATCTTTTTGAGTTGGAGAACGAGATTGTGTGTACTCGTACCCCAAACGTCGCTATGTTGGAGCCATTGGCGCAGGTAAGACTGCTGGTGTCGACTGGGTGGGTGGGTTCGAAATAATTGTGGCGTAGTAAGCTTACATCTGATCCAGTGTCTATGAGAAATAATTCGCCAGAGTTTGCGTCACGGATGAGAAAGAATGTTGATAGTGGCAACTGACGATGGGACTGGTTGCCGGCATTTGGGCGTTTGAAGCATGACTTGACTGGAGCCGTCGCTGCAAATACAATAGTTTGATTGCGCTCTACCGCGAAAGCAACGTGCTTCGAGCCATCAGACGTGGAGCGGCCAACAATCTTGGGGTGATCAGAGCCTCTACTGCCGCAGAGGAGGCTGACACCAGCAGTTTTTCGAACCTTCCATGGGCGGATCCTTCTGGGTTGTTGAAGATGACCGCGCTCAATAAACCGTTGCGTCTGTGCGCGGGTATGTGCAGCCGTTTCTGAGGCAATAGCGTGTAGAGTGCACATAGCTGCGGTGATTTGGACACCACTCCGCCGGTAAATGTGGCATTGTGGCCCGGTCTCTCGACGTCGACCTCCTGGCGCTATTCCGGGACGGTGGTTGACGCTGGTCACGCCTGCTCTGGTCGCGTCTATTAAGGGCGGCATCGACTGAGGCAGATTTTGGCCTGAAAGTGAGGTTCTTGAGCAGGCTGATGAGGCGCTCATTGGCCAAATTTGTTCAGGCTAATGATGCGGTGGATTGGGATTCGAACAGTCTTGAGGTGATGTTACCTTTCTCTGAGGCAGATGAGCCGAAGTGGTGTTTCTTACAGCACTTGTCCAGACGTGCCGGAAGAACGTTATCCTGCACTTTGACGGATTCGCGCAGGAACGTGGCCATCTCTTGGAGTGCCGCTGGGAGCTTCTGTGTGTATAGCCACATTAAGATTTCCTTGGGCAGGTTGAATTCCAAGGCTTTCTGCTCCATTTCCCTAAATAGCTCAGAAGGCTTGAGGCTACTTAGGTACATCTGTCTCATCAATCCTGTAAGCCTGTCTTCTCGATCTGGTGTCAGGCGCTGCTTGTCGGCGCGTTGCAGGCTCTGCCATGGCTGTGCACATGTTTCCTCAATGTATTTATGCAGGATGTCTTTAAGTCCGCGTCTGAAAGACATTGGAATTGTCTCGCAAGCCCTCAAAAATATTTAACCCTCGTCTGTTATATTGGACACCTTGGCCAATATAGTAACTTCTTCGACTCACTCATCAAGGTAGTCCGGATCAAATTGGCATATTTTGTACTGTGTCCATGTGATGGTGCGGTTTGTTGCTGGGCTCGGCACCGGGCTTCCTGCATTTCTTGAGTTGGACCTCAACTTATGCGTATGCGTGTTGTCGTGAATAGATGACAGTGTTACATCGTACTCACCCGTCTTTGTGCGGCTGTCTTCGAGGATTGTGATCTGGAGGGGGTGGTTTATTGTGATTTGTGTCTTAGGATTTACTTTCTTTTGTGGCATTCATCCAAAGTGTTTTAAGTTCTCAAAAGCTAGATGCTGATTAATTCTTTGTTGGCTGTGAGCTCGACAAAACGGGGCACCATTTATGTAGGAGGTTTTGTAGCAAATGCAAGAGGTTCTGCGAGCTAGTTGTCTATTTAGTGCGAAATTATCCTCCTATATAATATCTGGTAGCTGTTATTAGGATCCGCGTCCTGGATTAATTCCTGTCCCTTTTCCTAAGGGTGATGTGAGAAAACTGATCCATTTTCATCCTTTTATTGCAAATGGTGTAGTAAAGCATGAATCAATTCACAGTTAATCAAAACGGACCGTGCTCTAGACGGCAACAAAACGATATATTTTCAATACAATTGAATGTCTTATACAAAAGTAATTATCAGGAACACAAACGTTTGAATCGCTATGAATACATGTAAATAATTGGAAATATATAATGATATAAATCCAGATTAATTAGCAATTTAGTATAAAGTAACTGGTAAATATTGTCACTGATAATTGATGGATAAAATTGTGTAAAAACAGTCTTGAATAAACATCACAAATAATTATTCCACTGTTAGCTAGGTTTTAAATGATTTAGTTATAATAATCCATTGAACTCTGATGTCCTGATGCGTAGAATCAAATAATAAATCCACATGGACACTATAATCAATCGCAAGTTACCTGCGTATTGCGCGCGGGTGTCTATATTTATAAAACAAAACTCTTGTCTGGTTGTAACTTCCTCTGCCTGCTACATTTATTTCATTTTCTCCATTTAACGTTTACTCGATTTCCAAAATATACTCCTGCTATCAATGTCTTCTATTTTTCAATTATGCATATATTTGAGGACGTTATAGAACAGGTAATTTAATAATTCTGTTTTTCACGTCTATCTCTTTCCAGATTATTTGTTCGGGTGTTTTTTAACGTGAAAGGTTTCACATTCCGATTACCTAACATTAAGTATCAAATTTATAAGTAAATTTGATCGACATGGAAGCTCATCTTAAATTTGAGGACACTAGCAAGTTAGACATGGCAGGTATGAATTTAGCAGATATCAATGAAAATACAAGCTTATCAGATTCTATTGGACATTTTAAGACTGATCACGATCTGGAATCTATGAGGTTCTCAGAAACCAATAGATGATAAGCCTCTACAAAATTTGGCAACCGCGCCAGTCCATGAATATTAAGTCTACCGCAATATAAATCTGAAAAGCACTCAAGTTGTTTCGGGAATGCCCAAATGACATTCAGCGCTTATAATATCGTAAACCCTATGGAGAAAGTTGTTGCAGTATGGATGGCATTGCCTGAAAATTTCCGAAACACCTTAGAAAATTTCAGAGACAGAAATGTAAAAGAAAAACCGTATAATGCATTTGAGTTATTAATGGCTGAAATACAGCAAAGATATCAGTCTGGAAGATCGGAACAAATGTGCGAATCATTACGCTTAGAAAAGATGATAGACAACAAAACTCAGAGGGCTAGACGGAGTGTATAAACAGCAGCAATCACAAGTACATGCTGTAACAGCAGATTCTGTTATGGTGCAGCTAGTTCAGTCAGATGCCGAAACCAATCAGACGATACAAGAAACCTTGCGTTACTTATGTAGAGAAGTTACTAGTATACGTCGAGACATTTCGCAACTTCAGAGTCAGGAAAGATATACTAGATATCGAGGGAGTCACACGCGTCAACGCTTCAAAGGGCGGATGGTGTCGGGCGCATTTCGAATACGGACGTAGTGCAAAGTGCCAAGGTAAGAATTGTATATACCCGCAGTTAGGTGGACCCAGATGGAAAGGAAGCACTAAACCGGTAGAGAGAAATCCATCACCGGGAAAAGGATAAAACCCCCGCTAGTAAGAGCCGTTAGGGGGGTTCCATTGCAAAGGCTCCCAGGTATGCCTTTAAAATGCATACTTAAGGCAAAGGTTAAAAATGCGACAGGACCAGTTAGAACCGATACAGAGAGCAAGAGAGTCAGATTCTTACTAAGCGGAGATCTGGAAAACATTGCCGGATTATCCAGCAACAAATACATTATTAAAGATGAATTATCTGGATCAAAATTTCTCATCGATACGGGTGCTGTGGTAAGCATAGTTAGGTCAGACGTGGTGGATGCAGATTGCTCCACATTTGATTATCAACTACAGGCCGCTAACTGTAATCTGATAGGAGTCCAAGAGATGATAAAATGTCGGTGACGTTAGGCCAGAAATCTTCCTTTACATGGAATTTTTCGTAGCCGATGTCAAGGACCATATCATTGGGATGGATTTCTTGACACATTACAAACTGGCATTAGACCACAAAGCTAGGACTATCGCAGAAGGCGTAGGGAAGTCAACACATACTGAATCTAACACATCGGCAGTTAGAACAGTTCTTTTACCCCATCCAACGGTCGCATATGACTTTGCTGATATCAGTGAGAAGCACCTAGCAGTGTTTCAGCCTTTCAGTGCCAAAAGGATAGGATTAAAGACAGAAGTAGAACACTAAATAGAATTGGTGGCTCCATTGCCTTGTTCACCAAAGGCTCAAACGTTGGCACAACACAAGCAACAAGTTGCTTTGTCCGAATTTCACCAATTGCGCAAAGAGGGGATTCGTAGAAGGTCAAATTCCAATTTTGCTTCCTCAATAGTGGTAGTTTCCAAACCTGTACCGAGTCAATGAAGGGTTTGTGGAAATTATCGTCTATTAAACTCACTGACGAAGGGTGATTCTTATCTTCTCCCTAACCAGAGTACTTTTCTCCGAGATATAATGGGATATGAGGTTTATTCAACTTTAGATCTCCAGATAGCGTAATATTAGATACCAATGGAGGAAAGTTCGATACCACTCACCGCATTCAGATTTCCAGGAGAGGGATCGCATGAATTTCTTCAAATGCCTTTTGGTTTGAAAAATGCCAGTCAGATATTCCAGCGTTTGGCTGAAGAAATCCTTCAGAATTGTCCAGTTGCGAGGGTGTAAATAGACGACATTATAATCATTAGTCGTTCACGAGGTGAACATCGTACGCATTTGGAAACGGTTTTGACCAGGCTGGAGCCATACGGATTATGGTCAAACCTAATAAGAGTAACATCGGATGCTCTTCAGTTAAATATCTTGGTCATATACTTTCCAAAGACGGAATTAAACCTTTGAAAGATAAGATCCAAGCTATTAAAGACGTTACGGAACCCCGAACCGTGCGCCAGTTGCAAAGGTTCTTGGGCATGATCAGCTATTACCGTCGATTCATTCCAGGTCTAGCCGGAATTCTAGGATCGTTGACACGCCATCTTACTCGTGAAAAGAGCACGATCAAGAAGTCTTGGCCTATAAACTTGAGTCCAGAAGACCGAGAAAAATTCCAGAAGGCCAAGGAAATGCTAAGTGACATAACCACATTAGCACCTGTAAGTTGGGAGAAACCTGTCCAGCTAATCACAGATGCCTCAGATGTTGCGATAGTGGCAGTGCTACAGCAAAGAGATCAGGACATAGTAAGACCGATTGGGTTTTATAGCCGTAAGCTTAATGATCGAGAAAAACGTTATGATACGTTTGGTAAAGAGCTTCTAGCAGTATATGCCGCAGTGCTACAATTTGAGCACTTCTTAGACGGTCATAAATTTAAGTTATTGACAGATCATAAGCCGTTGATTAGTATACTTGGTAAAACAGCGAGGCTTCATTACTCTCGTAGAGTAAATTCCCAAACAAACCCGATTATCAGAGTTCAATTTCATTGTGTCTCATATTGCTGGTAAGGGGAATGTGGTAGCCGATGCACTTAGCAGACCGAATGAAGCTGATGTTGAGCTGATATTTCAAGGTCCATTAAAAAATTTAGATGAATCAATGAACGATTTCGTTAGTCAAATCGAGGAAGTGCAAGGATCGGGTCCTTTACATTAGTATTAGTCCAAAAGACCAGGATATGTTCGTAAGCTCATAAGTGACAAGTGGTTGTTATGCAAAACATCTAGAAGTCAACCACGACCATATGTGCCGTTGGAGTTACGGGCCAAGATTATCCAAGTGTTACATGACATGGGTCATCTATCCATTAAAGCCACCATTCGATTGATTAACGACAGATACGTATGGCCGCACATATCTAAAGACATACGGGTATGGGTAAGAGCCTGTGCCAAGTGTCAAACGTGTAAGGTGTGGAGACATACCAGAACCGAGATAAAGAATATTTGGATACCAATTGGACGGTTCAGACACGTACATATAGACATTGTCGAAGTGCCCGAGGTTAATGGCCACAAAGATTTGCTAACTATGGTAGATCGATTTAGTGGCCAATTCGAAGTGGCGATTTTAAAAGATATGACAGCGCAAGAAGTCTTGTTTGCGTTTCTACATAATTGAATATCGCGTTATGGTGTTCCGGAAAAGATCACTAGTGATCGCGGTAGTCAATTTATGTCCGAGCTTTTCGAAAGATTTCTCAACATCATGGGAACAACTGTATCGCATACTAGCGCGTAGAAACCACGAGCAAATGGAATGGTAGAAAGGCTGCATCGTGAACTGAAAGCTGCGTTAAGGTGTACTAGTGGAACAAGCTGGATATACGATCTTCCTATAGTACTACTTGCCATGAGCAACAGATATAGGGTATAATTAGGTGCTCCAATAGCAGAATTGATTTATGGAGAACCATTAAGTTTGCCTGGAGATCTAATAGAAACTCCATGTAGTCTTGATTGGGCTTTGAATAATTTAGATTGGTTCGTAGGAGCACTTAGAGATAAGATGTGTCGTTTGGCTCCGACCAAGACTAGAAAAGCAAAAACCAAGTGCTATGTGTCCTCTGATCTAAGATCGGTTTCGCATGTGTAGGTAACTAATGAAAATAGGAAGAACTGCCTGACACCAATTTACAAAGGACCATATAAGGTAAAAAGGATGACTGACAAGAATGTCATCATAGAGATAAATGGCATTGAGGATTGTGTTACGTTGGATGGTTGCGTTCCCCAGTTTATCTGGTTAGACGATACGACTGAATTAACAGATGCGTTGAATGACCACCGTTCTATAGGCGAATCTGATGTGTGCAATCCCATCATACAGGCACATAACGAAATTCAGAACTCAGAAGACGCGTTGTCTAATATAGTAAAATCTTATTCTACCAGTTCAAAACATGAAAACTGTTTTGCAATACCCGATGATACGGAAGAACCAGTGATAACGGTACAGGGCGCGATGTCGACTTCAGGGGCGCCATTATGCACAACTCGTTCTGGAAGAATGCAGCGTCAGCCAAAGTATGATGATTTCGTCTACTACTAGCCGTCTTTATTTTGAGAAGGTGATGTATGTGGAGGAAGATAATTGCTCCGCCTAAATTAAAGTGACTAACTGATAAATTTAAACAACCTAGGCTGATTGAAAGGAATTTTATTTAAAAAGAATTTATTCATTTATTTTCCAGAACTTTTTTTGTTTAAATACTTGACTGTATAAATACTTTGAATTGTGCGCGATTTCAGTTTTCAAGCATGCTCTACTTGACTGTTTGTAACTTCCTCTGCCTGCTACATTTATTTCATTTTCTCCATTTAACGTTTACTCGATTTCCACAATATACTCTTGCTAACACTGTCTTCTATTTTTTAATTACGCATATATTTGAGGACGTTCTGGAACAGGTAATTTAATAATTCTGTTTTTCACGTCTATTTCTTTCCATTATTATTTGTAACGTGAAAGGTTTCACATTCCGATTACCTAACATTAAGTATCAAATTTATAAGTAAATTTGATCGACATGGAAGCTCATCTTAAATTTGAGGACACTAGCAAGTTAGACATGGCAGGTATGAATTTAGCAGATATCAATGAAAATACAAGCTTATCAGATTCTATTGGACATTTTAAGACTGATCACGATCTGGAATCTATGAGGTTCTCAGAAACCAATAGATGATAAGCCTCTACAAAAGTTAGACTATTTGACCTTAAAGAGCACTATATTTGTCAAAATTGAACCCGCGCAACCAATGTTCGTTTAAAAATTGAACATCGTTGGGTTGTAACGTGGAGTCGCGTGTTACAAATGAACCGGTCAGATTATGAATTTAAATTGTATGATCAATTAAATAATTTCGAAGTTTATAATAAAATAAATAAAGATCCATCTGATAGGCTGCAAGGACCGGTGAGATTATGAATTTAAATTGTACGATCAATTAAATAATTTCGAGGTTTATAATAAAATAAATAAAGATCCATCTGATAGGCTGCAAGGACAAGTTAAGACTATAATTAATAGAATTATTGAGTCGGAGGAATTAGATTCAGGATTTGGGAATTCATTAATACAACGTGACACAGTCCCTCCGAGTCTTTATGGTCTAGTAAAGATTCATACATATGGGAATTCACTTAGATTAATCGTTAATGAACAAAACTCACCAACTTAGAGATAATCTAAATTTCAATGCAACAGAATTAGAAAATATACTTATTTCTTAGATTATACTTTAAAGAATACATATCATTTTATTGACATTATTAGCAGATTTAATTTGAATGATATCGATAGAATGGCTAGCTAGATGTTGTATCGATGTATACTCATGTCCCGGTACAAGCAGCATTAGAAGGTGTGAAGTGTTGTTTAATAGAGCTCCCAGAGGCAATAGAAGGTAGTAAAATGATTTTAAGTAGGTTTATGGAAATCTTAAATATTTGTATGTCCTCCACCTACTTTTTGTTCAGAAATGAATTTTATAAACAAGTTAAAGTTGTCCCAATGGGACAACCAATATCAGTCCCGTTTGCTAATACTTTTATGCACTATTTTGAAAAAATCTTTTGTTAAAATCTCCTCTCAAGCTAAACTTTTATGTGAAATTCCTGGAAGATATGCTTATAATTTGGAATCACGGTGATAATGAATTAAATAAATTTCTTGAATTAGCCAACCAGTTAGGTGAATTAAAGTTTACATTAGAAAAAGAGAATAATGAGGAATTACCCTTTATGGATGTGAAAATAAAACGGAATGGTCCCAGATTGGAAAGAGATATTTTTAGATAAGAGACTTATTCGAGGCTCCTTCTTGATCTCTTCTCAAATTACTTATATGGAATGAAAATAGGCATTCTTCAATCCATGATATTAAAGAATCTTAGAATAGTGGATATAAAAGTAGATAAAAGGGAATGAGGAGATTAAGGGAAATATTCGAACTAAAAGGCTATCCGTCAAGTATAATAGATTGATTATTAAATGACATATTGCTGAGATTTAATGATAATATAAAAAAAAGAAGGAAACAAAACTGGATAAGCACAAAATTATATTATTCCCTGATTAGAGGGGAACACAGGACGGCCTGCAAATATGGACACATTCAAAATCAGACGTAGATAGGTATTTGAAGGAAACGGGTCATGAAATAGACTGGGAGGGATGTAAACGCATCGCGTTATGCAACCGCAACAGATTAACTAGACTAATTATAGAATCTATTAAAATGAAAACAGGGAAAAATTTAAGGAATGTAACATCGGTAGAAAAATCATTATGCCCAATATCTAATGAAGCATGTTCTAGAGTCAAAAAACGGGAGGCTGAGGAACCTGAATTAAGTGTGAAACTAAGTAAGAAACCTCGCTTATAGAAAAATGATTGCGAATGACCTATACCAATATCAATTCCTATAAAATGTTACAGAAGATGGTATACAGGTTTAGCAATGGTTAGGAGATAGGACATTAGATTAGAGAAATTTTACTTACACTTTTGCTTATATTGTATATATTTATATAAGTTGTGAATATCTTAATAAATGAATAATAAGTAGACCTAGAGAAGATATTCATGGTTAACAGCTATTATGTGCCTTTTAAAGAAGAACTCAAATGTGGTAGATAGACGGATATATAGATAGGCCTATCGGTAGATGGATAGGTTTATTCTATATACATAATATATATACATAGCCGGACATTAATCATTTTATATATTACCATGTATATAAATCGATAGATATATTTAAGATGAAATAAATATTGAAATAAAAAATAAGTAATTAACTAGGAGGGACAAGAAAATAAGGAGAGAAAGCAAAAAATAAAATTAATAAATAAACAAACAATTAATGATATATATATATATATATATATATATATATATATATATATATATATATATATATATATATATATATATATATGTAAGAACAAAACAACGTACTCCATGGAATAAAATTTATTAATAAATCTTATTTCTACCAGTATCTACAGCCATTGTTCTGGATTCGTTAGTATATTCGTTCATCCAATCCCACTGTACATTTGTCGTAACCAATCTCCTCTTCGTTATGCTGCCTTTGTTTGCCAATTTAGACCACTCTTTTGCGCAATTTAGACCACTCCTTTTGCGTAACGTCATTTGGTGTGTCATCGCTTTCATTGTAATTGCGTCCGTAATTGATGTATGTGTCGTATTTTGCGAAGGTTGGCTATTTTTAAAGGCATGTCAGTTATGTCTTTGTTCCAGTCCAATTTAATATCTTTTTCAATTATTTTCTGCACGTTTAAGCAGGGCTTCAGCTTCTCCTCAAGAACTATTAAAGAGGGGTGCAGCAATTTGCGAACATGTAATACTCACAGGTCATGCTGTTAGTAGTAACAATTTTTCGGTTCTCTACAAGGAAAAAACAGAGAAAATGCTTCTGGCTTTTGAAGCTATTGCAATTAATAAGCTGAAGCCCTGCTTAAACGTGCAGAAAATAATTCAAAAAGAAATTAAATTGGACTGGAACAAAGACATAACTGACATGCCTTTAAAAATAGCCAACGCTTCGCAAAATACGACACATACATCAATTACGGACGCAATTTCAATGAAAGCGATGACACACCAAATGACGTTACGCAAAAGGAGTGGTCTAAATTGCGCAAAAGTAGTGGTCTAAATTGCGCAAAACAAAGGCTAGCACAACGAAGAGGAGATTGGTTACGACAAATGTTCAGTGGAATTGGATGAACGAATATACTAACGAATCCAGAACAATGGCTGTAGATACTGGTAGAAATAAGATATATTAATAAATGTTATTCCATGGAGTACGTTGTTTTGTTCTTACATATATATATCTTTGACTCACACTTTTGCTTATATTTATATATATGTTTTGATACATATTGATATGTATTTTATATATGGATAAAAGGTGTGACTAACGTAATAAATAAATAATAACAATTAGAAATATTTTTTTTTAGAATAGAATATCTTTATTTGGATTCAAACCACACATATTCCATCAAATAATAAAATTGGAAATTGTACAATATATATTTAAAAAATGTAACATCACAATAATTGTGCAATTAATCTCATGTAGATAAGTATATCTCACTAGTTGTACAATACAATATATCAATATCAGAAAGTTCGACTGAAAAGAATAATATATACATCATCTAATTAGGAACAATTAAGGTATAATTCGAGTGTAACATTATGCAAAAATTGAGAACCATGACTAGCAATTGATTGTATGTAATGTTAACTAATATGAAGATATAGTGCATAACATTTCAATTATAATAATACAAAACTTGGAAATAAAAATCTCAAGAAAATTTGTTTCCGATAACAATTATCTTTGTCTTTTATTCAACCATAAGAAAGTATTATCATAATCAAAATAAAAAATATCAGCAGGATTGCAGACTTTTTCAAGTTCAGTAGATAAAATTTTAAAAGACATCTTAGATGGAGGCATTTTTCTAAGCCCCTTCGGCAATTGGTTATAAATTTTGTAGATTTTCGAGAAAGAGAATAACTTGCTCGCTACATTCCCCACCAAAGGAGGAGATATTGCCAAATGACCAGATCTAGTTCCAACTTCATGGCTCTTTCTTATCGGAGTCATATAGGCACCAGTCCACTGGTTCAAATGGAAAACTTTTATACAATAACACATCCTCCGAAACCACAATGATTGCAATGACACAAACTGTAATCTAGAGGCGTATATAGTGCAAGAAATAGGACTAATATGTTTCACAACTTTTCTTTGTACAGCTTTTATCTTATTAGACAAACCCTATTTTAATGGATTCCAAGTAGCGACAGCATATTCTAGTACCGGTCTAATCCATATAATATACATTTGAAGTTTTATATCATTTGATAAGATATTTCTATTTATTAGTGCCCATCATTTCTTGGCACTGCTTACTATACTTTCAATATGTCTCTCAGCAGAAGCTGTACATTGAATAGTTATGCCTAAAAACAGCATCATGAAAATAAACATAATGAAAATTTAAATACTGTTTGTTGCGAAGAACTAATATATATGCAAGTATGTATTAGGTTTTGCGAACCTAGTAACAAATTAGTTCAGTTGTGACCAGAAGGATAAACCAAAGGCAGCATGAACGGAAAGTATAATCTCATGCACATCGTTTCGTGCTTACTGGCGACTCATCAGTAGGAGCCGGTATTACGCCCTTTAACCACTATATATTCGGTAGAAGAATGTGGAATAATAGGACGGTACAATCTCCTAGACGAATGTGTAAACCTGTAATAGTGAAGCTAACATAATCTGAAGTCAACGACAATACGACTTCAATGCTAACTCACACTATATAATATATATACCGAGTCTGTAAAGGATACTAACACTATGGCTATTGTGTTAGTAACTGATACCTTTTTTGAAATCGATGAGTACCGGATACTAACACTATGGTTTCCGAGTCGGTACATGATACCAACC